>OZ020507.1:68814940-69033940 GCA_963971375.1 Platycheirus rosarum
TTTGACATACAACTGTAATATATTCATCCCTAGGGATCAACTCCAGATTTTCGTTCTTCATATATTTTTTTTTGTTATATTTGGAAAATTTTCTTTTCTCACCGAAGTTTTTCCGGGGATATCCTTTATGTCGGGATGGTACTTCCATTCTTTTTTTTTTTGATTAGTCTAATGTAGCACCACTTATCCGTGATTTTGACATGACGTTGAAGTGTGCGAATAAAAAGCAATAGGAAGATAAGTTGAAGAAAAATAATAATATTGGCATGCTTCTAATGTGCTGTCACATTATCCTCGTCATCATCAAAATGGAACTACCGTTTCATATTCACATATGCCTTGGGGTTCCAACTTCAAAAGTGCTGTAACATGAGTGATCTTCGTCTTGCATGGTGGACGATAAATTGTCACTTTTTTACATATGAGTGAATCTTTGTTTGGCATAAAAAATGTTGAAGGACATTTATTTTCCTAAGCGATGTTGATTGATGGCGATAAGTGAATTTTTGTGTTGAAAAAAGCCCACCTTTGCTGGATTGACAAGTGGCCTCGATTATGAATGAGTGATTTCGAATGGAATAGGAAGAGATCAACTTAATATAAGGGGACCTAAGAAGAAGGTCCAGTTACCTTCTACTAAGATTATTAATGTCGAATAATTATTAAGTCGATTCTTTCCTTTTATTATTGTTTTTTTTTCTTTGCATGTACTTGTACATATATATACATATTATAAAAAATCTTATTCGGTGAATATAGCTTTCATATGCTTTCTTATATTTACATTGGTCCCCACAGAACTAATAACCAACTGGAAAAATCTTAGTATTTAAGCGATAACAATTTCCACCTCTTAAGGTAACCATATATATAACATAGGTATGAAGGTCACTCACCTTTTGCGACAGCTGGCGATGAAGTGGCCACAGTATCTAAGTTGTATATATATGTTGCTCTCTTTATCGCTTCAGCTGTTGGGATTGTTTCAAATTAACTATTAAGTCCTAAAAAAAACCCTCTCCAGCTCTACTTTGAAAGTGCCTATGAGTAGCACCCAATATAATTGTATATACTACTAGCTGACCCACCCGGCGTTAATCGGGTATCCCATACATTTTATGAATCCCGAAAACCGAGCTACATATCAAGTTTATCAGGAACTGAACATTAACAATTTAATTGCTTTAGAACACAAACAAAATTAAATATTGTTGATATAAAAATATGTATGCATAAAAGAGCCGAAGTTACTCCTTACAACACAAGCTATCTGCCTGTAAAAGTCCCGTCAAAATCGGTGCATAAATAATAATTTAGAAAAGGGCCCCAGCGCCACATAGTGGTAGTAAAAGTAGTATTTATTTATTTATTTTCGAACCGAAATTTTTTGATGAAAAAACGAAAGAAAAACAATAGTATAAGAAATTTGAATACAAATTTCCCAAAACCTGATATTATTGTATCTTCCACCCGTCGGCGTCGGTCGGCACCACCAAAATGTGTACATCCCAAACTCTCTACTACGCCTAATAATGGAATTTATTCCGAAACGCGTTGCATTATAAATATTATATATATATATATGTGTTAAATTTGTTCTTTTTAATTTTTAATTAAAATAATCAAAACATTTAAAATATATTTTGTTTTTATAAAATAAACATTGTTCTAAAAAATATATATAATAACAAACAAACAAAGTAACGCCTGACCTCCATGCCACGAGCGGAAGCCCTCTCCTTTCTCCTAAGGCCATGGCGTCGATATTTATTTGGTGGCTAAATGTGTACATCAATAAGCAACTGATTTCTTTATTATTTGAAGTTTAAATCACTAAATTACCAAATTTGTCGAGTGATTCCTTTATGACCTTGTTGAGATCAAAAATTGTTTGAAGCGTTCTAAACGTCAGGCCATTCAAGTTTTCTTTTACTTTTCTAAGTAAATAAGTTAATACAAAAAAATGGGCACGACTGGGTCGCATGTACTTGCAGTTATGTGCTTGGTAAACTAATCACATTGAAGGGTAGATCTTTGAAAGAAATAAGTAACATAAACGTAGAAAAATAACACGGACTGAACTTATAAAAAGTGTAAAAACCAGAACACTTAACGGTTTTTAGTAAATATTAAGTACGCCATCACACGTCTTGTATAATAACGAATTTATGGAAAAAGTATTTCGAAAATTGTAGGGCGGATTTTGATAAAATCCTGTTTTTTATTTATAATTTTTTGAATAAAAAAAAAGTGAAATTCGGGACAAAGACACTCTTTTCTGTTTCTACGAACTTTATTACTGCCCGTAACTGTCCGTTCACAGCCACCTGTTTAGGTGGACACAACAAAAACTTCATGAAATTTTAAAGTCCAAGAACGCACATTGAAAGGATCTATAACACTAATGTTACCTAACAACAATCAAACATGACATTACGATGAGTGAGAAACATATTTGATTTACATTCTACAGAGGGCTTTTTTTAATTTGTTTACCTAAAATATATTAAAGGTACCTGTCATATAACCGTTATGTAAAAGTTTATTTTTCTCCAAAACGGCTCCGAGAATTTTATGAAAAAAATGGGCACGACTGGGTTGCACGTACTAGCTCTTATGTGCCTAATTACTTTGGACTACAAGATCTTTGACAAAAACAAACAACAATTACGTTGAAAATAACACAGTTTGAACTTATAAAAACTATAAAAACCACAATTACTAACAGTTTTTAGTAAAAATAAAGGACGCCATCATCCGTCTTAAATAACAAAGAATTTATGAAAAAAGTATTTCGAAAATTGTAGGACGGATTTTAATAAAATCCTGTTTTTTATTTTTAGTTTTTTGATTTTTTTTTAATTTTGGTATGAATATTTTTAGAGTTTATTAATATACATGCAATTGTTAAATTTAAAATAATTTTTTTAGATCAGATATTTAGATTAGATATTTTTGAGAAAAATAAGCTTATCCTAAACGGTCGTATGACAAGTACCGTTATTTTTAGCCCTAAAAATAAAATTTCAATTTCCCCTCTGAGGAATTCCAAAAGAATCATACGTACCCAATATGAAGGCAATCGCTTAACCCGTTTAGGCTGCAGATCGATATACACCCGGATAGACAGACAGACAGACAGACAGACAGACGGACAATTTTTGCCAATGACTTTTTTAGGCTTCTCTATGATCGTAATGTCATGTTTAATTGTTATCTCAATTTATTTTATATTCACGAATCCTAAACTTGTCTTATAGTCCCTATAATCGCAAGTAAAAATCAGTGTGCTGTAAGCGTTATATTTTGGTGAAAAAAAATCAAGATGGTGGGCTAAAAACGCTAGCTTCCATAGGACCGTTTATTTGTCTATTCGACTTTCTGCTGGTTAACCGATTACAACCAAAATTGATATTCAGGAAGATGTAATAACTGTAGTATTTTCAATTTAAAATATTTTCGAAAACTTTTTTTTGAAAAACGATATTATGAAAACGCGTAAGTGATTTGTTTTTAATTTTGTTTTTAAATTTTTATTTGCTAAAGTTTGCATTCTTAAATTGTTTTTTTTTTAATTTATAAAAAAAAGATGTTTAACAAAAACCGTTTTAGTTCAACACCGTTCCTACGATTTTGAAAAAAATCACACTTTTCCACATCTATCTATCTATCTATATATATAAATTAAAGTTTGGTTTAGTTTACGTTCGCTAACCAGCCAAACCGGTTGACCGATGGGACTTTAATGGGACTTTCACAAGCATTATAACTGATGTTGTAAGGTGTAACTAAGACCATTAACCCTATTTAGGGGTGGGGTCACCTTTTTTTAATTCAAATAAAAATAAAGAAAGCCTTTAGCAACATTTTTACGCGTTAGCTTGACACTGGGCAGGAGATATTGGAGAACGAGGTGTTCCATGAACCTTTACAATTCGTATATATCAACACTATTAAATAAAAATGACTTGACCGATCTTTATATGTATTAACATGCTTAGCTGGAAGCCTGGTAGTTTCTAAATGGGTGCGATTAATAGCGCCGTTGTTGGGATCCAGAAAATGTATTTTAAACCCGAGCAATGCCTGGTGGATTTGCTAACTTTATATATAAAAAAATAATTTCACGATGTTTGTAGTCAATAAACTGCAAAACTATTGAACGGATTTTCATGCAATTTTCTTTTCTGCGTGTAATTTGGTCCAACTTGAGGCTTTGGATTGTTTTAATAATGTTTTACATAATGGACTCATAAATCATAATTGTTTTATTGCAAATTAAATAAGCCACAACAATGCATGGCCGGGTCTGCTAGTTTTTCAATAGAAATAAAATGGCGTTTTAATTTTTCGGCTGAACTCTTTTACGTACTTTTTTCGAGCAATGAAGAGTCACAAAAACTAATAAAAACCTTGAAGCTGTTCTAATATTTATCAAATTTTTTTGACGCTGTGACCGCACATAAGAGCAAGTACGTGCGATCCAGTTGTGCAATTTAATTTTTACTTGCGATTATAGGTACTATAATACAAGTTATGCATTCGTGCAGATTAAAAATTTTGAGATAACAATCAAACATGACATTACGATGATAGAGAAACATATTTGAGTTACTAGCAAAATTCTGTCCGTCTGTCTGTCTGTCTGTACGGATGCATTTTGGACTGCAGCCTAAACGGTCGGGCCAATCGTCTTCAAATTTTGAACTCAAGGTTCTTTTGACATTCTACAGAGGACTTTTTTCAATTTTTTTTAGCTCAAAAATTAACGGTACCTATCATATAACCGTTATGTAAAAGCTTATTTTTCTCGAAAACGGCTCCAAGAATTGTTATAAACAAAAATCAGTGTACTACTGTAGATATGCATTATATTTTGGTGAAAAAAAATTGAATATGGTGGGCTAAAAACGGTACCTCCCATAGGACCGGTTTTTTTTTCTTCGACTTTTTCGAAAACTGGTATTCCAATTATGATCAAGATGGATATTCAAGAAGATGTAGGCAGCCTGAGTAATTTTGCATACATTTTTTTTCGAAAACTTTTTTTTTGTATTTTTAATAACTTTTTAAATTTTTTTTTTGAAAAATCAATATTTTGAAAACGGGTAAGTGAATTTTTTTTTTAAATTTTGTTTTTAAATGTACGTTATTTTTTTCTTAAATTTGTGTTCCTGAATTACTTTTTTTCAAATTTTTAAAAAAAGTTGTTAAAAAAAAGCGTTTTATTTAAAAACGGCTCTAACGATTTTGAAAAAAAAATTCACACTTTTTCATATTTTTTAAAGAAATAAAATGGCATTTCAATTTTTCCGCTGAAAGCTATTTTACGTACTTGTTTTCAAACAATCAAAAGTCAGAAAAATCGAATATAATCTTTGAAGTTCCCTTAATATTTTTCAAATTTTATTTCAAGCTGTGACCGCACATAAGGGCAAGTACGTGCGATCCAGTCGTGCAATTTATTTTTTCATATTTTCAGTTTTCACGGAATTATCAAAAGCTCGAGCGGGTTTTCCCTTACCTCTGTGGTATCACTCTTATCACTCCTGCTTCCGTATTCTCAAAAAAAGGTGGCCTGCTTGCAGCCTAGCTTGCGGCAAGCTCAAAACTGCCAGTAGGTTTTAAAAAACTCATTCTGTTTTTGAGAACCTAAATAATGTTAAGAGACCAACCTTCTTTTGCACTCGTTTAGTTGAAAATCTTGAATATCCTAATATGCCAAGATCCACTGGCCCGGATACTCTCGCTACTGTTGTAAAGAAATGTTCTTTAGCCCTGGCAAAACATTTTCTGAGTGGATGAAGAACAGCCCCCAAAAATGGCAAATCGTTTTAATTCCTAAACTATCGAACAATCGCAATTACTTCTCTTCTTTCTTAAGGTCATAGAATCAACGACTTCTTGTCTGAAATAACTAATTTATGTATTTGCCGACAACAGTACCTTCAGCTTTTCATATTCGTTTCCAAATTCACAGCCATGTCCTATGAATGTGGACATGCAACGGCAATTTTCATTGACTAAATTCAGATTGTGATAGAATTACGGATGGGGAATAAAAAAAAAATTTGAATGCTTCTAAAACTCAATGCTCTCTTTTGCCGTAAAAAACGTAGTAAACCCTTTATGTTACGAATCACGATTTATGAATCATTAGTAGCACTTGCATCGAGAAATCGGACTATCTCGCAGTTCTACGTATGTGCATCATAGACCACTTGATGTGAATGATGCCGTCACCGAAAATTCGTCCAAATATTAAGGTTTTCTTCGAAGAAATTTTTTTCAACGTCTTATCTAACTACAATCTACAAAACTTTTATTGGCACGTACGTATTTGTTATTTAATCCAACATTTAAATTATGATATTTATGGTAAAAGTTTTTTAAAACTCGCTTGGAAACTCAAATTTTTCTACATAAAAACCGTTACCAATTTTTGGCGCCTAAGTTATCGTACTCTCCTCCTTATATTTGACCAATGCTTGAATTTAATTCCCCAATAGGCTATAACGCCCTTAAGGTTTTTTGTTCGAATCAAAAAACTGAGCTTTAAAATAGACAGTTATTGTTGGAAAAACTACGGTGCTTGAGAGCACCTCCGCGAAGTGTGTTGTATAAAGTTTCTTTCACATTTCATTGTTTTATCGCTATTTACACAAACAGTGCTCCGTTTAAGTCGCTTACCCAGTTGCGTTCTTCTCGAACTACTATGAATATCCATAAGTTTAACCTTGAGCCCAATTTCGGACTTACTATTTTGTATTGAGATTCTTTCTTTAGTTGTACCACACGAATGTGGAACGCTTTTCCTACTCCCGTTTCTTCCTCCCATTTTGATTTGCAGAAATTCAAAACTAATGGGCATCGGTAGCTCCTCTTTCATATTTATATTCTCCGAAATATGAGCCCTTACTAAATCTTATTAAAACCTTAAGTCTGCAAACAAATGGTTTTCTAAGTGAGCATTTATTACGGATTCATTCATCCTTTTGCCCAATGTTTACCTTATTACTCCATTCACATCATAAGCCAAAACAAAAAATAAACGTTTCTTAAATAAAAGCATTTCATATGGATTTGTAATCAAACAGCAAACGCAATAATAACGAACTTGTTTTCCCCATTTTTATGGCATCGGGTGGCACGTTCCAACGTTCCAAGTACAATTCCATTTGGACTTGGTCCAGAATCCAAATTGCTTGCATTTTACTGCGACGAAATAAAAATGCCACTGACCATAAATGCGTCGTGACACGAAACGACATGACCATTATGAGTGCAAACGACTTCTTCCTTCTCCGCCGCATCGTGTCGATGGAGCTTCAGTAATGCATCCATCAGCTGCATCACCGATTCCAAAAAAAAAGCCTTCAAATATTATAGGTATACCTCGTGGCCATCATAAAAAAATTAATCGCGGTTACACTTATATTAATGCAACATGCTTGTAACACATTAAATCATCTATGTCCCATAATTTTGTTGGAAAATTCAGTGTTTTTTCCATGAAAACCATAAAAAATATCTACGAGTATATCGCTCCAGCCGAATAAGGTACTCCACACAAGCATTTGTCATTCATGATCATGCAACAAGCATACATAGCTAGGAACCAGAGCTAGTGCCAAATTCCCGGAAACTAATGATCTAATCCGATATTTCTTTCGCTCAGGAATACGTTTGTCCTAAAAGTGTCTCGCTCCCAAAACGGTGCGATATATCAAAACGACATTATATTATACCAACCATTGGCTCATTAAAATTATTAACTTGATAGTCGCGGATTCATAAATATTCATTAGCGGTTCCGATGCCGTTCGTATGAAATTATTGAAATAATAAACCTTTTTCAGAATTGTTTTGTATTTATGAGTTATGCGAGGGTCTGTGTTATTTGAGTAGAATATTGTTGGCCAGGGAATTTTGTATGCCACATTATTGGTAGCAGTGAAGATAGTAAGGCAAGCAGGTCTAGCGCAGCGTGACAGCATTGACAGCGTTATCATTTTCAGTGGCTGTCATAAACCGGGGACGATTGACAGAGGCCGATCATAATGTTAGCCAGATATTCTAAGAGGCAATAATGTGTTTATGGTTTCTAGCAACTGTTCGGAACAGAAATAATTAATAAAACTGTTTTTAATTAATGTTTTTTTAATATCTTATTCAATAAGTTATTTCCACGATTACGACGGGCTAAACATTTTGGATATAAAATAATGAAAACTGTTCGAATTAATTTATATGTTGGTTTCATGAAATGCTTGTGCTTCAAAATGGATATGTAGTGAATTTCATTAGCAGTACCTATGAGAAAAATTCTATGAATGTAGATATGTATTGGTAGCATGGGAGTTGGGAGCTACATTACCAAGGAAGAGTGGGTTTACACAATCTTTCTTTGAACATTATGTTTGCGTCGAAGATAAGTCGGAAAGAAAGGTGTTATTAGATACTTTTTTTGGAGGCAAGGCGCTCACATACTGCAGCAGCAAAAATCTTATAGGCGATATTGAGGACTGATGCTTTTGTATTTGGCAGAGTTCAGAGGGTCTCCTTTTTTAAGGATCGGGCAAATAATACTGAGATTGCATGAATCGGGCACTGGGCCGTCGAGACAATATTCGGGCCCGGGTGTAGTCATTAATTAAGAGAAAACTTTGTTAAATCATTCAAAACAGTAAATAAAAAAATTCTGTGTTTTTTGTTTTTATTTCTGTACATGTGCAATGCAAGCTTTTTTAGCTTTGGCCGAGGGAAAAATGTTGATGACGGACTTCAAATATATTTTCCTAGCCAATTCCGATTCTAGGCAAAGTATTGTTAATCCTGGATATTCTTTTTAGGTGGCATAGGAACGATGATAATTTTTAATTCTTACGAGTACGCTATAACAGATCGCTCACCACTGGATACTGATATTGGTAATGTACCATGCGTAATGCTATTAAAAAGTTTGGAAATTGTTTGCTCTATTTCTTTGAAGTAATATAAATTGACAATTCAAATGGATGATGTTTTTTTGTATGCCAACAACTGGAAGGGCTATTATGATCATAGAAAATTACATAGACATGGAAACCCGAACCGGCTGTACTTTACAGCACTTAGAATTTAACACGGTGGCACTAACAGACTTTCCTTCAAGAAGACGAAAATCCCATATATCGGTCTATACAGACGGTTTCAAAACTGAAGAAGGTCTGGTATTATCTCGATAAACTCACCAATTAATAGATCTATAAACCTGCCAACATTTTGAAGTGTTTTTCAGGCTAAAATGCAGGCAGTAGGCGAAGATGCAAAATACCTTTTATTTTTTTAACCTGGCGAATAAAAATATTGATATTTTCATAGACAGCCAGTCGGCAATCAAGGCCACATCGTCAATCTTCTACAAATTGATTGACCTCTGTTGCAACGATTTGCGACAAATCAGGTAAAAAAACTTTGTTACCCATAGATGGGTCTCCAGACACTGTGACATTCACGGAAATAAAAAGTCTGATAAAATGGCCAAAAACGGTTTATTCATGGAACCAAGCCAAAATGTACCTTGGCTACTTGAGCTAATGAAAAATGAGTAAAATAGAATTCACGTGAAGTCTTTGGCCAAACAACTAAAAAAAATACAGAATACATTAAAAATGTAGGTAGACCTCAACCGTCCCTTTTTGGTTGGCATTCTTACGGGTCACAACTCAATGGGGCCCACATGAGTAGAATGGGCATTAGCACATGAAGGCTTATGCAAAGGGTGTCAAAACGTTGATGCATCAGAGGAAGGCTCATATCAATTTCTTTATGAATGCCCCATCCTAGCCAAGACTTAAAAAACAGCCCTCGGAGAAAACTTCTTCGATGAACTGGGCCATTTAAAAACATTCTGAAATTTATCAACATTTCAGGATGGCTTAAGGAGGCACCCAACTAATAATACTCCCCCGAATTCCCCACCTCTCACCACACCTCCTTCTCCTGACTGATATGATATATGATATATGATATGACTGATATGACTAAATCAATTATCACGTAAAAAAAATCTCTCTTGAATCCGATTTCTTCTCCGGGTACAGCACGCAATTGTTTCATTTTCTAAATAGCAGGAAACGTCTTCGATGTTTGATTTCGTAAAAACTCCAAATCCTCGAGAACGCTGTGTCTATTTTGTACTCCAATTTCTATGGTCGCGCCTCTGGCCTGCAGTAGAAGACTTAATTGATGGCATTTAAAATTTTGAACGGGCCCGTGGGTAATACACCCGTTACCCCCCTCTCCACAACCATGGTCAGGCATGCTTTCTCATCATTTCTCTCAAACAAATTTAAAGATTGTCTATTAACTCAGAATTCAAACCTATCATTCTAGGGATTTTTCGTTTGTTATTTGATGAACTTCAACGTTCACCTGTCATTACAATGCTACCGACATTACGATCTGAATGTGCTAGTGTTAATTTGTTTTTGAACGTCAAAAAGTTCAATTTGTTCTGAAAATGTATGTACATATGTACGTTTTTGTTTAATAAAAAATTATAAGTTAAATCGATTTGGTTTTTGACGCCGAAGGCCAACAGATAATGCGGCGTAGCTACCGCTGTATCAGCTGTATTAAAGATATGGGACCCTCGACATTTGGGGGCCCCGAAAGGGAGAAACCAAGGTGCTATAATTATGTTCATTGAGATAATAAAAAATTAAATTCTATGCCAATTATTCCAATCTATGCCAATCTTCTGCTGCTATAAAGCCAGGAATATTGACCCTGAGCCACTCTTGCGTGGTTTTGGCTTTTTGCGCTGGAGCAGAGTCCTATTGGAAGATCCATTTGTGTTCACTGAAAAGGGTTTTGTTCAAACGCTTTACAACACCCTCTAGCACATCTTCTTTTTTTGATATACCGAGTGGTTTCAGCAACTCAAAAATTTGGCCAGCACTTATGTAACGCTTTTACCGCGACGCGACACTCTTTAACGCCCCACTAGTATTCTTCACTGATCAGTGCATGTGTTCTGAAAAAAAAGTTAACGGTTCTTTTCCCGCAAGAAGTTACTGTACACTGGAAATTGTGTAACAGAACTTATGGCAAAACTAGGTAATGAAAAGAGAAAAAAGGGGCCTCTAAACAAATTTTGATTCGGGGCCACCGAAGGGCTAGCTACGCCACTGCAATGATTGAAAAGGAGTTTGAGAGATAGTTCCAACCCCCCTGAACTACCCGACACTTTGAAAGGAACAAAATACATATTCCTTTTTGTGTTTTTGTTCAACATTGAACTAAGTATCTTTTACATTAATTTTTTGAATTTTATGGTTTTGCGCTGCTTCAGGTTGTTGCTGCTGCTGATTGGAAGAAAAAGATCTGCCAGAATGGTTTACTGCTTCTTTAAAGCTGAGTTAATTATCGACAGCCTATTATAATGGCGTTAAAGAAAGTTTTCGAGAAGGTTCTTTTTGAATTTGAGCTTGTAGTCAAGCCAAAAAAAATAAATAGTTTTTTAATTAATGGACTATTTCAAAGGGATATAATAATATAATTGGCAACTACTTACTTCATGCCATTAGATTCCCCTACGTAAAGAAGGCCCTAATTCTAACGAGTTTATTCAAATATTCTATTTGGTTCTTTTTTGAAAACCCAAGTGAGGATGGATTGGTTTCCATAAGCTCAACCAGCTGTGCAAACTGATTTTAAATCGTTCTTTTTATACTTGATATTGTGAAGTTTTGACTTGGGGCTCGACAAATAAAACTCAATCCGAAATTCTTTATTTTATGAAACACAACGTTTCAGTTTAAATAACAGCAAATTTAACTTATTCCACTTATTCACAACTCAAATACGTTTTATTATTCAACACTTTTTATTTGATCTCAATTCAATCACTTTTTACTAACGCTTCCAGTTGTTAACAATTCCACTTTTGAAAATAAACTAAACTCTCAATGCCATCTACTCTTGTATTATAAAAATTTGCAAACTTCTGGAAGCTTCCGTCTGGTTCTGGCACAATATAAGCTTTCGGTACTAATTCGAGTTCGAATTAGTACTTCGAGTTCGATTTAGCACTCAGTCAAAACATATTGCAAATATGTAGCATACTTTTAGGAGTATGGTTTTTGTACACAATAAATGTTGGTTGTTGTACACAATAAATCCCACAGATGTCGTTAATTTACAAAATGTATCCGCCGAATATCGAAACTTGTTGCAACATTACATTGTCCCCCTCTTAGTTTTGTTTGTCCCGAACAAGCACGTTATTATTGTTTCCGTGGTAACGATGCAGGCGATCCACATGGACAATTTTCATTTTTGCTCTTGGTCCTCATTGGATTCGTAAAACGACATCATTAATGCGTGCAACTACTTGGAGGGGACCTTCCCAGTCCCTTTCTGCGATGTGGGTTTTAAGGCTATACCAGATCTCCCTGATTGAATTCAGATGCTGTTGCTCGCGCATCGTATCTGGTCCTCAGGTGGCCTGTCGCAATGTATATGTTGCTTTGGGTTCTTTGGTGTGTGTCGTTGGGGCGCTCACTTTGTTCTGGTACATTTTAGCGCTTGCTTTGACTTTGGGTCCTTTACTAACTTTGCACGTGGTGCACTTTCGACACCATCTCTCGACATCTTTTCTAACAGTTAACCAATAAAAGCGTTACCGTACCTTTTTCAGTGTCTTGTTGATTCCCAAGAGCCCGCCGGATTCTTCATCGTGCATTTTCCATAGAATCTCCTACACTTTCGTTCGTGGAACCACAAGCTGCATCTTAAAGGATCTTCCATTCGGCATTTTCATTTTCTCCACAAAATATCATCTTTTACATGGAGGGAGTCCCAATATGCCTTTAAGGTAGGACTTCTATTGTAGATGTCTCTTGCGTTTGGCTTCTCCGTAGATTCCTTCCATACAAGAATCCACTCGATGTCAGCATCTTTCTTTTGCGCATCACGAAGTTCTTCCGCAGTCCAACCCTTTACAGCTCGGCCCTTAGTCTCTGAACAGAAATACTTTCGTCCTTCTTAGCATTCAAACATCTAGGATATGCTGTTTCTGAAGATGGCCGTAGGATTTCATCACTGCTTATAGTCGTCCGAAGATTTACAGCATTCTTGTTTCCGTACACCATTGATATCTCGACGATTGAATACCTTAACACGTGCATTCGAAACTCTAGGACTACCTCATGTGCCTTCATAAAATCCACACCTAGAATGCAATCGTCGCATATGTCAGCTACCAAGAATGCATGTGAGAAGGTCAGCCCTGCCAGTACCTCCCCGTAGCTGCCTTCAGACTGTTGCAACTGGTGTTGTGTAGCCAGGATGTCTGGACAAGGCCTCTTCTGATTATTTAGGCTGTGGCACACGTATCGATTGTGACAACACATTTTCGGTTTCTGATGACTGTCTCCACTGTCAAGCTCTTGCTGCAGTGTGTAGTTCAGCCAGGCGAAATTGTTTCTAAGGCGTTTCCCGCCTGCTGTTGATTAGAAGCTTGTCCAGCAGTGTGAGTATTATTGCTGCCAGATGCTTCTGCCTCCTCCTTGCGCAATGTGGGCAGCTTACCTGTCTAGGTGTAGATCTGCATTTTCGCTGTAGGTGTTTAGCTTGTTGCAATTCCAGCATCTCATTTCACCTCGATCAGTGTTTGGGTTTTGTCTTTCAATGTCGACGCGTTGACATGAGCACTATAGCGTAGCCATTGCCCTGACCCGATGGCTACCTTGCGAAGCTTGGTCTGCTGCTTCCATTGTCAGGGCAAATGCTAAAGCCTCAGCGAGTGTTTTCTTGCCTTCTATTCTTTAGCCATTTGTAGTTTTCCATCTGCAATGGCATTAGTGAACGCATCGGTTGCCAGTTCGTTTATGATTTCCCTGCTGGTATTGGGATAAGACAAATTCGCTAAGCGCTCAATGTCAGCTTGCAATTATTGTAGCGTTTCACCTCTTGTCTGCACCCTTCGGCACAACTGGACTCGGTTAACTTGCTGCATGTGGTCGTCGCCAAACCTCATCTCGATTTCCTTGACCATGGCATCATAATCATGATGTTTGTCTTCAGGAATGGTCTGCAGCAATTCGGCAGCTATTCCTCTGAGCGCAAGCGTAAGAGCAATTGACTTGTCTTCGTTTTTCCAGTTGTTCGTCAATGCAGCAGCTTTGAACTGCCTCTTATAAATTGGCCTTGATGTTTGACCATCGAAGACAGGGGGCTGCATTTCTTTTCTTTGTGGACCGTCGCTCGAATATTCCCGAACCTGCTGCTTCTTCAAAGAATCAAATTCCTAAGCCAGATGTTCGTACTGTTGCTCTACACTTTCTACTTGCTTTAACAACTTTTCTTCAAGTTTTCTATTTTGGCTTCGAATTTCTCATCTATTGTTTGAAGTCTTTTGTCGAGCAGAACCTTCTGTGTATCGATTTTATCACTTAGTTGCTGCTGGAGAATTTCCAACGAATTCTTCTGCTCCTTCTTTTGTTCGTCGAATTTACTTTTGAGAACGTTCTTTTGTTCTTCGAGAACGTTTTTTTGTTTTTCAAGAACGTTCTGTTGTTTTTTTTGAGGAACTTTCCAGAGAATCGAATTTCGACAGAAGCAACTTCATGACAGCAGGCATTTCATCGGCTATACTAACTGTGCTTTCTCTCCCTTGTTCTTCAACATCGAACAACATGGTATCAAGGTCTTTACCATCCTGAGTGATAGCGTTCTGAAGTCGGAGCAATAGTTCCTTTTTCAGCCCCGAAGTTTGAAGATTTCTTTTTCCTAATTTTTTCTTTCAACTCAGCTGTTGGCAATTGTTCTTATTTGCGACCCATTTTATGTAACCGAAACACAATTTTCGCGACACAATCAGTTTTATTTTAATATCTCTTCTAGAAAAATCTTTTTCAAACACTATTTTTAACAAAAATATTGGCTATTCACAGTTTTATAGCACAATCAGTTCAATAGTTTCTGGAAAATTCCACTTTCACAATTATATGAGTCACCGAAACTGTTTTAGAAAATATCACTATGGTATTTTCTAGCACTTTACTGAGTTTTATCCCACTTCTGACACCAGTTTGAAGTTTTGACCTGGGGTTCGACAAATAAAACTCAATCGAAATTCCAAAATAATAAAACACACTCTTTATTTTATGAAACACAACGTCTTTCAGTTTAAATAATACCAAATTTAACTTATTTCACTTATTCACAATTCAAATACGTTTTTATAATTCAACACTTTTTATTTAATCTCAATTCAATCACTTTTTACTAACGCATCCAGTTGTTAACAATTCCACTTTCGAAAATAAACTTCCTTTCAATGCCATCTACTCTTGTGTTTATACAAATTTACTAGCTTCTGGAAGCTTCCGTCTGGTTCTGGCACTTTCTTAGCTTTCGGTACTAATTCGAGTCTCGAATTAGTACTTCGAGTTCGATTTAGTACTCAGTCAAAACGTATTGCAAATATGTAACATAATTTTAGGGGCATAGTTGTTGTACACAATAAAGGTTGGTAATTGTATACAATGAATCTCACAGATGTCGTTAATTTACAAACAAAATGTATTGTGATGTGGCAACAAGTTTAGATATTCGGAGGATACATTTTGTAAATTAACGACATCTGTTGGATTCATTGTGTACAACAACCAACATTCATTGTGAGCGCCTAAAAGTATGCTACATATTTGCAATATGTTTTAACTGAGTACTAAATCGAACTTGAAGTACTAATTCGAGACTCGAATTAGTACCAAAAGCTTAGATTGTGCCAGAACCAGACAGAAGCTTCCAGAAGCTTGTAAACTTGTATAAATACAAGAGTAGATTGCATTGAAAGTTGAGTTTATTTTCGAAAGTGGAATTGTTAACAACTGGAAACGTTAGTAAAAAGTGATTGAATTGAGATTGAATAAAAAGTGTTGAATTATAAAAACGTATTTGAATTGTGAATAAGTGAAATAAGTTAAATTTGGTGTTATTTAAACTGAAAGACGTTGTGTTTCATAAAATAAAGAGATTTGTTTTATTATTTTGGAATTTCGATTGAGTTTTATTTGTCGAACCCCAGGCCAAAATACCACAGTATCCTTCGAATATCTAATAATTTTGTTGCCACATCACAATATGCTACAAGATGCAAGCTGTTATTTTGATATTAAAAACAGACACTTAATTTTGATTTATGTGTATATGTAGGTATTGCTCGAATCTTTTGACTTTTTTGGTACAGTTGGTATTTCAGTTAAACAAACAAGTCCTTTCAATTCTTTTATAACAAAATAGGTATGATTCCTCAAATTGGTACTGATAAAGTTTAGTTTATAGGAACCCTGTTTAACATGTACATTTCAAACTAAAATCATTTAATTAACCAAAAAAATGTTTAAAAGTCTTTTGTACACATTTCATTACAAAAGCATCTATATAAAATGCACTTTTCTGAAATCTTGTAGTCGTGTTCTCATGGCAATCAAGTGCAGTGCCAAACTTAGATTTCTGTACGTAATTTAAATACCATTTTGCACTCGAACGCATTATAAACACTTCGGCAAATGTCGCCAGATAGATTCCATATTCCATGACAAACAGTCCCATGTTAAACGCACTACAAAACCTCCGATTTCCATATCTGACACGCGTCCACAGTGCACAGCGCATTTTTTTTGTTCTATCTAAATGAATAAACTTATCCGTCTAAACTAAATTAGCTCGCTAATAGTTACTAGAATCGCCATTAATTAATTACAGAGTATATTGAATTTAGTTTTGTACGAGTATTTCGAACGCTTATTAAGTGTTGCTTGCTCGATGCCATAAATCCATATTCTACACCACGAAGACGCCAAATACGGAACGACTAGCATTTGGAGCCGCGCACGTTATAAGCTCCTCCGTCCCGATATTGTATAAATCATGCACATTGACGGGCAACAAGTATTCATGTTAAATTTCCATAATAATAAACAAATTTTTATGCAATCAACATTTTTATGTGTTGCAACCATATTCTGCAAATGCAATTGACATAGTAACCTGTGAATGCGGCGGCTATGCTTGGGGATTTGTAATTTCTGAAGGCAGCGAAGGCGAAGTGCCGGTGGTTACATGGTGGTGGACGTTATGTGCTCTGAAATGGCGATCAATAAAATTCAGATCAATATCATCGATGGAAACCGTGTGTCCGTCCAGAATGCGAGTTTATGATTAATGTGCGGCACGACGATGATGGATGTGATTTGTGAGACGCATTCACCTGAAGAAGGTGAAACATAGCCATGCACATCTGGGGAATATGTCAATCTGAAAAAGCAGAATGCAGAGACTGGTCAACTTGTTTTCAGTCATCGATAACAGATCACACACACTAGATCGGCCTGTGTGGATAGTGAGAAGTGGCACAGTTTTGAATAAATATGGTTTGGGTTGGAATTATGAAATACCCAGTTTAGCTATATTTGGAATTAAATCATTTCGTTTATGACATTGCACTATTCAAGGCAAAAAATAGAAATAATTTTGAAGCAACACAAAAGTTTTTTGACGAATTATCAATTAAACCTTGTGTGGTTATTTTAATTGCATAGATTGAGTCCTTCATTAATATCTTATTACTTAGAATCAAATAAATTTGCAGGAATTCTTATGACTAATTGCTTATCGAACCCGTCTCACGTTTCCCGAAATTTGGCATTAACAGAATTTATAACCGCTTTCATGAAGGTTTCAATACCTCTTCTTTAGTAATTTCGAGGACCTGCTACATAATCTTCACACCTAGAATCAAAACGTTTACCAATCGTTAAACAGAAGTAAACAGTATTCCAGTTTTACAACCTTTTTCTTCTAGCTAAAGTTTAAGAATTCTCCAATAAGTTATATGCAAATTGTTATAATAATTATGCTTCAGGTAGTATTGCTATCTTTATTGATGAAAGTTTAATTTGCGAATGCAATCACAATCATACAGAGCTAGTGAGTTGTGATATGCTTAAGTTAAGATATCTATTTTTTTAAATTCTGATAAATTTGTTTTTTTTTTGTGTTTTTTATAGATTTCACTTTGTTAGTAAAGATGCTTTTATTGAGGAGCTTAACCCTTTGCTGATCAATAAGAATGATAAGCATTTGTTTGTTCTCGGAGATATTTTATCTGTATCTTCAATAATAGAAAATTACAAAACAATAATATCCGCCTTTGGTCTTATTTCCTGTATCAACGAACCAACTAGAATAACTTCAACATCCAAAACATGTATTGATCATATCATGGCTGGCTAGAATTGAATTAAACTCGAATTTAACTGTTATAAGTTCGGTATCTGATTTTAAGTTATCAGATCATTGAATGACTTGTCTTTTGTTTAACTTTCATGATATCACGCAAATCAAAATAAGGAAGCCAAAGCAAGCCTAAAGCTCACTAAACCAACCATCAGAATTAGTTTAGAATTCCTACTTTCAACTTTGGTTTTTGAAAACTGGTTTTGTGTTAATCCTGGGGTGGAATCGGCTGACGCGATACTCGATAGTTAATTATCAAAATCGACAAATTTCACTCCATGTAAAGTAATATCAAATCGACAACCGTTTTTTGCTTTGATTTTAAGTAACAGCAATTTAGGTATCGTTTTCATACATTTACATTATGTTTGGTTTGTAAAAAACGTCCGTCTGATCAGAACAAATCTGAGAACTAGAACTTCCTGAACATAAGTATGAACCAATCTAGGGTTATCCTTGAGGATATTTCTTGGCAATCCTTAGATTAACAAAAGAAACCTGTGTACCTGTTTTTTAAACCTTTCAGAAAAGGAGAAAATAATTTTTGTAAGAACGTTTTTCCCGGGGACCTTACTTTCGAGAATAAATTCTAAAATAAAATCAAAGTAAGAGCTTTGTATAATGATATCTAAGAGAAAACTAGCAAACTCAACCGTTTATCAAAAATTTTTGAGTTTTGGTTAAAAATGACAGAGGAAAAGTATTCCGGCGATATTCTTATTCGAACGTTTCTTTAATCCTGACTCTGAAACCTGAATTCGTCATTTGATTTTGTTATGGGTCGGAGAGATTATCATAGAGATAAAGACCATCAAAAAATATATAACACAACGGCTCTATTCTACTTTTCATAGGGGATAATTTTTTTGAGATATCAACAAATAACAATTGTGCTATGCACACAGAAGCAATTCTTCTTCACGTAGTGTATTTTTGTATGTGGTTAACAATGTTCATGGTGTTTTATTCACGTAAAGGTACTCATTCTATTTCAATTCAGATCCGCACAAACGTTTGTCAAACTAGAAACAAAAATAATAATTAAAAAAAATTCAATAATAACATTTAATTCTGACAGTATATAAGCGATGCCAAGAAACAAACAATTTTCGGCGATCGATTAACATTGCATTGAATAGTTGATAATCAAAAACGAATATCAAAAAAGCGACTAACAAGTATCACCCGTCTCATCCCGTGACCACGACGTATGAAACTTCTTCGAAACGTCGGGTAGAAAGAAATAAGAAAATATTTCTTATAACGCGGTAAGTTCCGAAAATACAAAACTTTATCTAATATGAATATCGTCCGCGAAAATAAAAACCTAAAATCTCATAAGTATCACCTTAGTCGATTCCACCCCAGAATCTGGGGTGATTATCAAATATTCTTTGCTCTGTATAAATCGATTGCCAAAACTTGTTTGTTTCTTGGCATCATTATAATTCTGTCAATAAATATGTGTCATATTTCATTTTTTTTAATTGTTATTTTTGTTTCGAGCCTGATAAAATTTGTTCTTGGGTTATTTTACAAAATATTGTGATGTGGCAACAAGTTTAGATATTCGGAGGATACATTTTGTAAATTAACGACATCTGTTGGATTCATTGTGTACAACAAACAACATTCATTGTGTACAACGACCATGCGCCTAAAAGTATGCTACATATTTGCAATATGTTTTAGCTGAGTACTGAATTGAACTTGAAGTACTAATTCGAGACTCAAATTAGTACCGAAAGCTTAGATTGTGCCAGAACCAGACAGAAGCTTCCAGAAGCTTGTAAACTTGTATAAATACAAGAGTAGATTGCATTGAAAGTTCAGTTTATTTTCGAAAGTGGAATTGTTAACAACTGGAAGCGTTAGTAAAAAGTGATTGAATTGAGATTAAATAAAAAGTGCTGAGTTATATAAACGTATTTGAATTGTGAATAAGTGAAATAAGTTAAATTTGGTGTTATTTAAACTGAAAGACGTTGTGTTTGATAAAATAAAGAGATTTGTTTTATTATTTTGAAATTTCGATTGAGTTTTATTTGTCGAACCCCAGGCCAAAATATCACAATAGCAGTGGACCGCCAACAAAGAGTTGCTGGTGGAAAAGAGTATGTATTTACAAATAATATACATAGGTACATATGTAGATTTGTGGGGCAATTTCAATATTAAATCTAAACAAATTATTCTAGGTTCGAACTCTTTGCAAATATAGCGCAAAAAAGAAGCTCACCTACAATAATAGAAATTTGAAATGAAGCCTTTAGTTGAAACGGAGGAAACAATCATAAAGGCGTGTGGAATGGAAACGTCCGTAAGTGGTGTTGAAGGGGGCTTGGCTTTTGGAAGCATTGTCAAAGTTTTGTAATTACAAATGTATTTCGATTATTCCAATTTTAACTTTATTTCTAATTATTTGTAAACAGAAGACAATGAACAAGAACTTGATGACACAATTGACCAGCTTTTACAAGATATTAGTGAAAAACTAGATCTGGTTCCATCAGGCATTGTAAAAGAGATGCCAAATATTCCTTTTTCATAAACAAAAACAGAAAACATCACCGAGACGACGAAATTTTTAAGAAGCAGATAGATCTACAAGTAAAGTTCTTCTCGTCACAAATGGAAACCTTAAATAAAACAAACTCAACACTTCTTGAAATAAGAAATGCCATTCGGGAGCTATGCGCAATTCAGATAAATGAACTCGCCATAGCAAATGATCTTAAAAAATGGACACGACTGGGTTGCACGTACTTACTCTTATGTGCCTAATTACATTGGAAAGCAATATCTTTGACAGAATCAAGCAACATTAACGTTGAAAATAACACAGTTTGAACTTAAAAAAAATAACAAAACCACAATACTTAATGGTTTTTAGTACGAATGAAGTACACGTACACGTACACGTCTTAAATAACAAAGAATTTATGAACAAAGTATTTCGAAAATTGTAGGACCGGTTTTGATAAAATCCTGTTTTTTATTTTAAGTTTTTTGAAAAAAATTTATTTTTGAAATTTTGGTATGCAGTTTTTTAGAGGTTATTAATATACATGAGATTATAAAATTTAATTTTTTTTTATTAGTTTTCAAAATATTATTTTTCAAGAAAAAATTCAAAAATTAATTTTAATTATAAAAAAACCTTTATTCAGAATTTTGATATGCAGAATAAATTAAGCTATTTAGGTCTTCTCAAATATTAAATTTGACAAAAATCCAGAGCCGTTACCGAGAAAGCCTACTACATATAGGTAGTCTATAAATTTCCTAGCCTGTTAGCAAATAATTATTCCCTGATTTCGCCTAGCTTCTGAATTAGCGAAAACATCTCCTTCTCCAGATTGAGAAGTATGACTTTGGTAGTTTGAAGAGTTAGTATTTTCTTGTTCTTCGATAGCCCAGTCAGCACAAACATACCTTTGGTAACCACCACCACCAAGAATATTTAGTGTTGCAGCCAATTGTAGAATAGGTGGAATATGTGTTGACCTTAACCCAGGTGGTAGATGTAGGAGCCGCAAAATATGCATAAAGGCTTCTTTTGCCAAACGAAAGTTTTTTTAAAAAAATCTAAAATATAATGAATAAAGAAATATTCGTAAAGATATATACATATGTATGTACCTATATGTACATTTATATATAATATAGTGTCTGTTCTGTGTTTGTTTTATGGTTCTACATGATAAGGAATCCATTTAAGATTAAGTTTGATGGCTAAAACAAAATCACGCTTTAGCTTCGGCTTCGGTCACGTTACGTTCGACACGCTTTTGGGTTCGCTTTAAGTGACATTTCCAAAATGAAGTTTCAAGTGTGTCAAAACTCAGAAGTTCTTCTTTTAAAGAAAGTGGAAGAGTAATTTGTGTTCTTATTTCCTGTGAAATCAAAAAAAAAAAAAAAAAATTCGGAACAAGAAACGTACCTAAACACAAAACATAAACATAGGTAAACCATAAAAAATGAAAAAGTGAATATTTAAAAGAAAATTAAAATCCAAATTTGCCAGAAATTTGAAGAAAACTTTGTCAAAAAGGAATAAAATATACATACGACTCACAAAAAAAATCAAGAAAATTGAAACTGTGGCATTTATTGCAAAAGTTGCTTAAATGCAGCGTATTGCGGTTACATGGAGCTCTTGAACCAGGAGGATGAGAGCTATAATAGGCGGTGGTGGGTTCGAGAGCTGAATCTTTAGAACATTTTTTTAAAATCACGCGGATGTCTCCCCAATCATTTGATAAGCTGCTAGCTTTAATTGAACCTCATCTAGAAAAAAAATCATGGAGAGAACCTATCGAACCAAGTGCACGACTGTTTTTGGTTTTGTTGTAAGTAAAAGACTACGTAGATATAATAAAATTTCCTCTTTTTCTTTCAAAATACATTTCCTTTAGAAATTTGTCACAAGGAGTGCCAAAGCAAGTATTGGCTTGGATATTTAGAATGGGGTACACAATAGTAGCGAGCATCATTTATGAAACTTGCGACGTTCTTTGGGACAAGCTAATGCCGTTTTACCTCTCCACCAACAGATACAGATTGGACGCAATGCGCACAAGATTTTGAAAAATGTGGGATCTTCCAAATTGTGTTGCTGCCTTTGATGGCAAACATATAAATATTTGCTGCCCACCAGGCGCTGGCTCAGAATATTTCAAATACAACTCTACGTCACTCTATCGTGCTACTCGCTGCTTGTGACGCGAACTATACGTTTACTGTAGTTGAGATAGGTACCTATGGAAGCCAAAGCGATGGTGGAATACTTGCAGAATCAACATTTGGTAAAAAAATTAAATCTGGTGATCTGAATTTTCCACCACATAGTAAACTAAAAAACTCGGATTTCATTTGCAACCATTATATGGTCGGAGACGCTGCATTCCCTTTAAAACCATATTTAATGCGCCCTTACCTCGGAAAGTTTCTTGACGATGAAAAATACAATTTTAACAAAGTTTTAAAAAGTACTTTAAACATGCTACCTAGAAATGCTGACAAAATTGTTAAAGCCACTGTTGTACTGCACAATTTTGTAAAACTAAATGACAGAGCGTATCTCACGCCGGAATATGTTGACCGTTTTGGGGAAATGACGTAATCGACTATGGGCTTTGGCGCAATGAAAAAGACTCCTTGCTACATGCAAGTCCTTCGGCTCTCACAACGCCACTCACGAAGCCTTTGCTATGAGGGAAGAGCTCAAGGAGTATTTGTTTAACAATAAAATCTAAATGTAATTTGATGGTAAGTAAAAACATTTTCCTAAAAATGAAACAAATTATTAAGTATTTTCTTTTTGGTAGAACATAGAACAAATAAAATCCATGCCCTTGAAGACATGCTCTGCAGCCGCCAGCAAAAAATGTTAACAACATTGGTATGGAATACAACAGACAGTATTATTTACTGTTAAAAATGTAATTGTTACGAGACTATTTGTTACATTTTAAATTCTTCTTCAGTTGGAAGTGGCTGCTAGTCCATCAGAGTAAAAAATCCATCAGGACTCGTTGGAGTTGTACACTCATTATGAAGCTCAGGTATGGGTGTGGAGTTTTCTTTTGAAAAATTTCCGGTTTGACTGAAATGTATAAATAATTTATTAGATTACTTTTTGTTTCAAAATAACCTTTTGTATACATTGATTAATACCTTCGTGGTGTCAAAGAAGGTACCAAAAATTCTAATTGATCAAAAAACTCCCATCTTTCTACTAAGACAGCTCCACTTCCAGAAGGTTGTTCCAAAGCTCTTTTTTCTCTTACAAACCGATCGCGAAGGCTCTTCCAACGTTTTTTGCAATCTGCAACTGTTTATACGTACTTTTTTTAATATCTTAGTATATTTAAAGATAATTTATTAGTTACCTGGTTTGTTAAGCTCTTGGCTAATTTTTTATCAGGTTTCATTTCTCTTCATCACATTTTTGTAAGTTTTAGACTTTAAATTATATAGAAATTCATTTTCCCGATCTAAACTTATCAATTTTTCTTCAAAACTCATTTTGTTTATTAATTAAAAAAAAAGCACTAACGACTCGGAACAAAGAATTTGTTGGAAATTTTTTTCAGTCTTTGTTGTTGTTTTTTTCTGTCAAAGCGAGCAAAAGTTCAACCAGTTTCTACTTTTGCTTTAAGTTTGAGTCACGTTACGTTATGTTGCATACGAATCAAACGTAACGTCAAAGCCAAAGCGACATTGTGTTAAGAAGCATTGATTTCCTATGCTTGAACTTGTAAACGTCAGGCGAAACCGAAGCTAAAGCGTGATTGTGTTTTAACCATGAATGCTTTTGAATTTACGTCGATCATAGTTTGGAAACGTAAAGTCAATAGGTACGTTCACGAGCGTAACCTTTGGATAGGTTACCTTGCTTTTGCCTGGCTTTTTTTGTGAACGAACAAATCAAACAAGATAGGTTACCTTTCAAAAACAGCTGATACAACAAAAAGTATTTATTGTGGGCATATTATTTATCTGAGCATAAATTAATAACAAAAAAGGTTCTTAAATGGCAAATTTGGAAATTTCAGGCGAATCATCTGAAAAAGAAGAAGTATTACATAATTATTATCGTATAGTGTGCATGTATTTTTCAGTACATACAATTTTTTTAAAAATAGGCAGAGTTGAATTGTTTATGGTAAGCGATCTCCTTGGGAGTTCTTACCTATTAAACATTTTTTCCCGAGCTGCTGACCGATGAAAATCTAACGCGGAGTAGAAATTTTTATGAAGTGTGGATTCCACTATACTCGCTGGATGAGTTTCGAGAACTTTTTTCCGAATGAGTCGAAGTTTTTTTCTCGGCAATCGAAATTGAAAACATCAATATAAATCTATGAATTTGTGACCTTTTTTATACCTTAGGATCTCATGGAAAAGGTTGAAAACCGTAAACCTATTATTGGCCTTCAACTCAAACTTTTGTTTGCTCTCTGGTTTCTGAGTAAACAAGAAAGCTTTTTGTCAGCGGGGGATCCTTTTAATATGGCAAAAAGTTCAGCTCATAAGGCCTTATGTGAAATGCTTGATGTCTTATGTTCACTGATTGGCGTATATATCAAATGGCCCTCTTTTGACCAATACGATTCCATTTCACAGGTATTTATTTTTCTTTAAGAATGAAAATACATTATATAAACATCTACCACTTGAGACATTTCGCGAGAAATCGGGAGGTTATATTCCGGGGATAATTGAAGCCATAGATCGTTGTCATATTCAAATAAAACAGCCCCTCAGGAACCCAATCGAATACTACAACAGGAAAAATACGCACTCAGTGATTTTGCAAGGTAGGACCTTGGCAGATGTTTTATTACTTTTACCAATTTTTTCTTTTAGTAGTTTGTGACCACCGTACAATTTTTACGGATATTTATGTAGGAGCTCCGGGGCCCCTGATGAAATGGACCAGTTAATTACCGGAGAATATCACTTCGTAGGTGACACGGCGTATCCTTCGAAAAGGATGAAAAGGAAGTGAAAATAAATCACATTTTAATACTCGTCTCAGCAGCGCAAGGATCACGACACGATTGAACGAGCATTTGGGTTTTTAAAATGCAGATTCCGCCGTTTGAAGTATTGGGAGGTTTCAGAGCCAACAATGGCAAATGAAATAGTGACTGCATGTTGTATTCTCCACAATGATATCCAAATCCGCAGCAATAAAGATTTCATTGATCCTAATGTGGAAGTTAATTACGACTATGGAAGCGATCCTACAGTTAATAATGAACATGGTGAAAACAAAAGAGGTCCTCAATGTCAAAAGTTGAACTTCCTACTGTCACTATTTTCAAACCAATAAAAAAGTTAAATTAAAAAAAAAATTAAATTGTTTCTTTTCCTGGGTAAGGTATAAAATTTGCAAATCAGATACCAACAGATTTTAGCTGTAAAATGTAGGCACACGACGCTAAAGAAAGTTCAATCAATTTTTTGGAATCATTCTTTCTATATGACAGTATTTTATTTTTGTAAGAACTTCGAAAGGCATCGCATAACTTAAGCTCTAGTTTTTTGAAAAAAAATTATAATCAGAATCCAACAATGCAGTTATCCTAAGCAATGCCCACAGAATCCAGAAATGCATAAAACATTTCTGGCAGTCAAACAGTTCAAATGAAACTGTGGACAGAGTTACGTCTGGGACTCCACCTGAAACCATATATTTACAGTTACCCTGACCACTCCCTTTTGCCTAACGGCATTCATATTCATAATTCCATAACGGATTCCCACGCCATTTTTTGCAAACATTGCAAAACCACTCTCAACGGAAACACCCCTTGACCCGCTATACGTAAAACCTTAAAGCGCTAATAAAATCGTGGGCAGAAAGTATATTTTGTAGAATAAGCATATTTTAATATTATCAAAGGTGTAATGAAAATTTGAAATAGATTTTAAGTTGAGTCTTAGGACAGCGGCCTCTTAGACATATTCATAATAATATAAAAATTGTTAGAATAATAAAATGCAAATTAATAAATAAGATGAAATAAAAACTAATGAAAAAATAAAGAAAAAAAAAGAAGAAAAAACAACTTAAATGTTTTTTTTAATACACCGCGAAGGTTAACGATGTAAATACAGCTTTCAACAATTTTTCGATTTTTTTTTGAAAATTGATGAAAGTATTTCACAATTCTTGATGTAAAATTCTAGCTGCTTGACCGACACAACTGTTTTATGCAGATTTAGTATGCATTGCTTAGGATAATTGCATTACAGGATTCTTATTATAAGCATTATTCCAGAAATTTGTAGAACAAAAGTAATTCATCTTGCATGTTTTTCAAAAATAGGGGAAAACTGCAAAGGGAATTACTTTTGTTCTACAAAATAAAATAATTATATAATATAATAAAATATAAAATAAAAGGAATTCATTATCATTATTGAACACAAAAATAGGAACTGGTAGTAACAAAAAATATATGAAACTTATTCTACAACAAAAACAAAACAACAAACAAAACTTGTACTTTATAAAGTATATAAAAAATAAAAAAAAAAACTTGTTTTATACATATGTATATCCAAAAAGAAAATGTAGGTATCCTCATATTAAAAAAAAAGTTCAGTCTTCTGTGTTTCCTGCAATAAAAATGAAAATAAGTGATTGCTGAAATACCTATTTTTAAGCTTCATATTTTGGGCTTGGGAACTGTTCTCTTTATTTCGCCAACTAGGTCGAAATATGGCCAAGACATACGTCCATGCCCAGTAGAAGTTTTTTTGTTGTTGCCTCTAGTATTTTATTGTATCTCATCTTCATATTTTTCAGCTTCGTGTCGAGAGACGCAATTTTGTTTGGATTTCAGGAAATATGTTGCGTCGGCGAATTTTGGGATTCCTTAAATCTGTTTTTCTTTTAATGCATTCTTGCCAGAAAAGCAGAGCGGTTTTATGCTCCCATGTTGGTTCTCTAAGTAAAACAATACATAAAGTAAGTTTAATATATATCAATATTAGCACTCTAAATGCATTTTATAATTTGAAAGCAATTTGCTTACCTTTTTCTTCAGCAACTTCTTGTTCGGGTTCTACGTCTTGGAGCTCAACAAGATTCGCGGATAACTCCACGCACTCCACGCACTCCACTTGCTGCTCTCAGCAACTATAAAGAAGCCTTTAATTCAAGTAACTACATTTTCATATCTCTTCCTAAATCTTAAATCTGCCTGTTGATCCTGGTAAATTAAAACATATTGTTCTGCGAATTGGACATCTATAATAAAAGTATTGAAATTTCTTTCCTTATTTTATCGTTTCTTTTACAAAAAATGTTCACTCGAAGTAGCCAGTTGCATTCCTCCCTTTAAAAGTTTCTCCCGTAATACTCGTCTCGCAAGGAATGCTCATCAGTTCACCCTTGAGCCTAATTTCGGACGTACCGTGAAATATAGGGATTCTTTTTTTAGCCGAACGACACGAATCTGGAATAGTTTACCCGGCGGGATTTTCCCTTGCCATTTTGATCTGCAAACATTCAAAACCAATGTTAATCGGCACCTCCTATCTCTCCCCTCCCTATCTTCGTAATGCCCGCGCAGTGTGTTCTACATTAAAAGGGAAACACATAATCCCTTGTGCGCGCGTTAATTATAAAAAAAAAAAAAAAAAAAAAAAAAAATTATTATTAAATAAAGGATGTGCTGTTACCTACTGCAATGCATTTGTTGGCATACTTCTGTGTCATATATCTCGTATTGCGTTCCTTTTATTACAACCGTGATGTGCATTTTTAATTTAATTTAATTTCTTAGAATCGACAAAAACAATTCAACAACAATTCGCACCGGCAAAACAAAACACAAGCAAAATGACAGTACGAGAGTCAGCTGTTGATCAAATGTTCCATCAGAGAGAAAAGTATCCAGCTAATTTTAGGATACATTTGGATTTTATCTCTGTTTCAGCTGGAAAACAGCTGTTTTTACCCATGCTAAATACAACAAAAGCAAGGTAACCTATCTGAAAGTTACGTTCGTGAACGTACCCAATGTGAAAATGAATATGTTCTATTTTGGTTCTACGTCGCTTCCACCATTGTATTTAAACTGTCTATAGTACTACCATGAGACCCAAACAAATCTTAGCTTCACGATCCGCTTGGGGCGCTAGTGTAGGGACATTTTATTTAAGAGAGAGAGAATAAAGAGCATGGTTTTTAGTGTTATGCTTTGTGGCCGATAAATGGAAAGAAATTTTTGAGCTTTTTTGGAATCTTTTTCTAATTGTCAAGTTCGGCTTGGGTCTGCCAGGTTCAAATGCTCCAGTCGGAAGAGTCGGGTTTTGCCATCGTGACTAAAATACTAACAAGCAAATATAAACAAAAAACCTGTCAATTAGACTAACATGCTTGAAAAATTAAAAAAAAGTTTTCAGTTTGGGACGGAAACAGAAAAACGTTTCATAAACATTTTAGAAATGTTTCGCGAAGCGTCCAGACCTATAAATATTTCAGAAACTTAAAATAAACGAGAAACATTTGTGAAATGTTTTTTAAATGTTTCAGAAATGTATAAAAAAATGTTTCTTTGGTGTCGACACACCTTCAGAAATTTAAAAAAAATATTTTTTAAGCGCAAACAAAAAAATCACCAAAAAAATTGTTCAGCAAAAAAATACCAACAATGATCTCTTTGATAAAGTGTGATTTATGTCTATTTTTCATAAACTTGTTCAAGAAAGTCTGAATTAAAAAACAAATTAAATTTAAAGTTTTTGTTTTAGTAAAGCATTTTTTGTTATGATTCTGTATTCTTTTCTTTTTGAGATTTTTTTTTGATTTTCTACCAAATAAAAGTAAATTTTTTTTTCAATTTTTTTTTCAAATTTATGTCCTGGGTTTTGCTCAGGTTAATATGGTCACCCTAGCTATACCTCTTTTTAAAGCCAATTCTATTATTTCTTAAATCTTTAAAATCTATAGAAAAGTGAAAAAAAACTTATTTTAAACTCAAATTTCAAAAATTAATTTTTATTAGAATAAAAAAGTTATTTAAAATTGTGATATGCAGAATTAATTTGGCTATCTAGATCTCTTCAAATATAAAATTTGACAGAAAACCATAGAGCCGTTACCGAGCAAGCCAAAAATGAAAAAAAAACCGTTATATGAAAGGTCGCATTGATAGACTTTTCCGGTATTTGTGGTTCTAATCAAATGATAGCCAATACCAACAAAAAAATTCTCAAAAATGTTCATCAAAATCGTTGGAGCCGTTTTCGAGAAAAATAAGCTTTTCCTAAACGGTCGTATGGCAAGTACCGTTATTTTTAGGGCTAAAAATAAAATTTCAATTTCCCCTCTGGGGAATGCCAAAAGAATCACACACACCAAGTTTGAAGACAATCGCTTGAGCCGTTTAGGCTGCAGCTCGTTATACATACTTGCAGACAGACAGACAGACATTTTTTCTGGATGACTTTTTTAGACTTCTCTATGATCGTAAAGTCATGTTTAATTGTTATCTCAATTTTTTTAATATTCACGAATCCTAAACTTGCCTTATAGTCCCTATAATCGCAAGTAAAAAGCGTTTCTTTTCACAAGTAATTTTCTACTGTTTTATTTAGAACATAAAGCAGTGTAAAGTGGTGCTCCTAAGATATTAAAGTTAATAATTTGTAAAGCATTAAAATTAAACAATGAAAATAATAAGTTATTTTAAAATAAAAATCTATAATACAATTTTCATGAATATACTGATATCACTTTTGTTCTATTTGTACCAACTTTAACCTACTTAATGGACAAATGAGTCTCCTGTGTTTCAATATCAAGGGCAATGGCTTGCTGAATATCCTTTTACCTACTATTCCCTCTGGAAAAGCAAAATATTAGAAAAGAGAGCATAACTCATATACTCGTAAATAGAAGAACAAGTTGAAACGAACAAAAACAAATCCTTTTTATAGCCAAATCAATTGTGTTTTGTGGCACAAATAATATTCCTTGACAGGAAAGGCGGATGAAAATGCAATTTTTCAGTGAAGATGCTTGAGATTTAATTTTAAAATAATTCAGCTGCCAATGCAAAATATATTTCTCACCGTACTCAAAATGAACTGATAGAAAATATGTAATGCAATTTTAACAAGAAACTAATTGAAGACGCCAACAAAAGCCAACTTTTTCGGTTATTGCTGGCCAGAACAACTTCTATTAGCCATTCGATATGTTAAAAAAATTAATCAGTGAATTCCGCGTGCGAGAAGAATTTTTAGATTTTATGGCATTGCAAAGTATGGACGCTGCTACAATAGCGAATACGATGTTATCGTCGCTTACAAATTTTGGATTGAACTTGTCGAAAATGATTGGTCAAGCTTATGATGGCTGGTAAATTGAGTGGTTTGAGAAAAAAAAAAGATATAAGACATATATCCAAACGCAAATTTCTTTTACTGCAGCTCACACAAGCTAAATCTCGTCATTAACGACGTTAACGAAGTTCCTCAAACCAGAAATGCTGTCGGGACGATTAAACAAATTATAAAAAATTTCGAGAGACCCTTACGAAGAAAATGTTAACCCAGTCTGTTTTCTGAAAAAGACATATAAACATATTCGAGTTTTGAGAGAGAGTGAAAATGTTACTGCAAAGCTATCGAAAGAGGGAAATCGATTTAAAAAGCAACGTGCCCTCCAACTGTATTACTCAGTATATACTCAAAGCTCAATATATTTAGTTTGTTTGTCTATGAAGTCCCATCATACCCGATGCTCGATTTCACTGTTGCTAATATTTCACAAGGCGTTGATCTTAATCTATCTACAGTGAAAGGATCAGGTGCATATTTTGAATAATTTATTTCAACAAAATCGAGCGGATGTTAACAATCACTTCAAAGCTCTATGGGAAACAATGGAGACATGCTTCAGTGGGTCAGACATAGTTTAAAGCTGTCCAAGGACATTTCAAAAGCAAACCCATCGATCAAATGTTCCCGCTTTCTTTATATTCCATACATCGAATCTTTGAAAATCTCCCTTATAGAACGCATAGATTAGATCAAAAGATTTGAAGAAATAGATGGAACACTGTTCGAAAGTGGTGCGCAAACTTATTTTCGCGCAATTTTTCCACCAAAAAATACATATTGGGGACAGGACGAAAAAGGCTAATCTTTAATATTGTCTTTTAAGTCCCCAGCCGGTTATTCATTTATGACAAGTGCAGGTTTCCAAACTATCATCAGTATTCACAATTTACCGATCACATTATAAAATACGCCTGTCTGATTAATTTTTAAATGGATGGTGAAGCTCAACGAAAAAGCCAAAGGGATGATTATGTGATACTACTCGTTTGGTGCACATAAAAAAGAAAGAATATGAGATGATATTATTAATGGGCTAACAGACTGAAGAAATCGGCAGAAAAAACACGATGTTAAGTTTATGACCCTTATTTTTAGGGCTTTGTAAAATAAAAGGCACGACTGGGTCGCACGTACTTGCTCCCGTGTGCTAATCCTTTTTAGGTACAGGCATCTTTTTGACGAAGATTTAATTTTAATGTTTTTTTGACGTGCAACTTCTTTAGAATCGTTGTGGTTTGAAGCTCGAACGAACATGCGTCACGATAAAGGGATAAACACATAAATATTATTGCGGATTCGCTTGTAAAGGAATTCCCAATGAAAGGATGGAAAAGCAAATAAAAGATTTGGAAAAGAGAAAATGAGGTTTAATGTTAAAACTAAAGCTTTATTACAGAGAGATCAACTTCTCGTTAGATTTACAAAGTGACAGATCGTTTTTGCTACCACAGTGTTTCTTTTTATGATGAGAAATGTGAATATGCCGGTAGGTTGGTACGTTTGAGGTGGGTTCAGATTTGAATGCATTCAGGTATTCGTAACAGTCCCCCCTTCTTGGACTGTGCCTCTCGAATCGACAGCCTGTTTTCGGGAGGCCAAGCACTTAGGTTCCTACCTCGATAGTAGGTAACCCGATCTATGTGACATCTGAAATGACTTCTGTAACTCGGTATGGTCCCTCCCAATCCGACTGAAGTTTAGGGCAGACTCGAACTCTTTGTTGAGGATTGTGAAACCACACAAAGCTTCCCACCTGAAACTTAGGAATATTAGCTCTTAAATCATACCTGGTTTTCATTCTCTGAGCAGAACGTTGAAGTTCTATTCTTGCTCGGTCATGAACTTCTTGGAGGTGATCACGAAGTTGTTGGGCGTATCCGCGATATGGCTTAGGGTTGCAGTCTGGAGTAGTTTCCATAAACAAGTCTTGAGGTAACCTCATTTCACGGCCATACAAAATTGCAAATGGTGTTTCTTTGATGGATTCTTGAGTAGACGAACGGTAGCACATTGCGAAGAGTGGAAGAAGATCATCCCATTCATCCTGCTTTTCGTTGACGAATTTTGAGAGATAATGAAGAATCGTCCTGTTCATTCGCTCCACAAGACCATCCGACTGCGGGTGAAGCGGCGTTGTTCGGGTCTTCCTTATACCCATAATTTCCATCACACTTTTAAAAACTTCAGATTCGAAGTTGCGTCCTTGGTCCGAATGCAACTCTGTTGGTACGCCGTAACCACAAAAGACTTCTTGCACTAGAGTCTTGGCCACAGATTCTGTTGTTTGGTCGAAGAGAGGAAATACTTCCAGCCACTTCGAAAAGTAATCCATCAACACAAGGACATACCTGTTTCCTCGTTTAGTTGAAGGTAAAGGCCCTAAGATGTCGATGGCTACACGTTGGAATGGTTCACCGGTCAAATAAATTTGTAAATTTGCATGTGTCTTTCTTTGAGGGCCTCGCTTTCCTGCACAGATGTCCCATTCAGCACAATAACGTTCCACATCGCTCCCACCCAATAGAACCGTGATCTTATTTTCGAAAACGTCTTGTTTACTCCGAAGTGATCACCAGCTACGGTGTCGTGGTATAGCTTTATGACTTCCCGAAAAAGTGTTTGCGGAACTATTGGTAGTAAACGATCGGGTTGTTGTTTTGATGTTGGTACCCATTTCTTGCACAAAACTACGTTTTGTATGTTAAGACAGATAAACTGTACACAATAAACCTTTAGGTCGCTGCTTTGGCTAGAAATATCATTCCAAGGAGGTCGTGTTCCTTCTTTAACCCAACTAATAACTTGAGCAAGCACAGCATCTGCTTCTTGGGCGCACTGGATTTTAGCAAGGTCGATCTCACTAGCAACAATTCGAATGGCTTGAACTGAAAAGCTGCTTACCAATTGAAGTCGTTTTTCTTTGTTGTCGCAATGATTGCATGTTTCGCTGGCGCATGGTCTGCGTGAGAAAGCGTCTGCGTTAACATCCAGCTCGTTGTTGCACTCGAAAGTTATATTGCTGAAGGCGTTCCATCCACCGGGCAAGTTGACCTTCTAAAACGACAGCAGCCAATTCAACGCGGCGTGGTCCGTGCGGGCAATAAACTCTCGACCGTAAAGATACACGTGGAAGTGTTCAATGGCCTTAACCAACGCCAGCAGTTCCTTACGTGTTGTGCAGTAATTGCGTTCAGATTTATTCAGAGCTCGACTGTAATAAGCAATAACTCTTTCAACTCCTTCCTGCTGCTGCATCAGTGTCCAGTATGAGTTCCCCTTCCACTTGAATATGGCTCAATATTGGAAAGAAAATTAAAGCCTTTTTCAAATCGTTAAAAGCACGCTTACATTGGTCAGACTAGTTAAATTTGATGCCCTTTTCTGTAAGCTGATGAAGAGGGCGAGCAATGGCAGCAAACCGAGGGACAAATTGGCGATAGTAAGTACACAGTCCGATGAAACTTCTAAGATCGGTCAAGTTGGTTGGAGTTGGCCAATTTAAAACTGCATCAATTTTTGAAGGGTCTGGAGAGAGACCTTTACCGCTAAGCACGTGACCCAAAAAGTGGACTTCCTCGCGGAATAGGTTGCACTTGGAAGAATTTAGTTTTAAACCAGAGTCCCTCAAACGGTTAAAAACAGAACGTAAATTTATTAGCATTTCGTCGAACGTCTTACCATGAACGAGAATATCATCCAAATATGGAAGGCAAACTTCCAACGGGAGTCCTCTTAGCACAGTAGAAATCAGGCGTTCGAAAGTGGCCAGAGCATTTGTCAAGCCAAAGCTCATTACGAGAAATTGCCACAAACCATCTCTCGTCACAAAAGCTGTTTTCTCTTATTCACAGAATAATCGGCCACATGAACCACCCGCACAAACACAACGCCATCATAATTTTTGTTTAAGGATCTTCCCACCAACAATCCTTTTGGCAGCTGCATTCCAAGTGGAGAAACGACTCCTTCTGAAAGATGTTTGTTTATTGTTACAGCTGTGGAGACCATCGCTTCTGCTTGGGGAGGAATAACTAAGTCAGTAACAACACGCAAGCACGCAGCTCTCGTACTTTCTTCCATATTTGTTTCACCACTTTGATTTAAGTCATTCTCGCAAGTCATAGAAATTTGACATCCACCTACAGTTAATTTTTGGGACGAAAAATTCAGAATACCTGTTGTGGTTTGAAGAACGTCAACGCCAAGGATTCCATCGCAGCCAATAGGTAAGGAATAATCGAACACCAGCAATTTTATACGACGTTTAAATCTGCCGATTACAATGTCTGTACACGCCACAAATGTGAACTTTGGAATGAGTTCCCACACAAAGTTTGTAAACAAACGTTGCTAGGCACGAGACGCGCGTTGGGAGGAATAATAGATCGACTTATCAACGTCACCGAAGATCCAGTGTCAATCAACATTCTACATGACACTTTGCCGTTTTCTATGGGAACAATAAATCCACTGTGAAGTCTCTGCGAGTAAATGTTACAGATTTGGGGTCGAGTATACGAAATCAGTGTTGACCCCTCGCCACTGACTGCTGTTCGGTTCCCGACACATTATCTTGTTCATACTGTTCTTGGCTGATTTCAATTGTTTGTGTCTGATGAATTGAGTGCGTAGCAAGGCGAGCGGCTTCGACAGTAATGGCTCTCGAAAGTGCTTCGGCGATTGTTTTGGGGTCTGTAAGCCTTACATTTTCTTGCACATTGCGGTCAGAAATCCCACCAAGAAATTGCATAATTGCTATGCGCTCTTGTGCGCTTGAAGGTCAGTCACTAAACACAATACGTGTGAGTCGCTGTATGTCGCTTGCGAATGCACCTAAATCTTCATTGGGACGCTGTCGGAATGTAGCATGAGTGATGTATTTTTCTTGATTTACAAACCTTAGCTGTAAAGCTGCTACTAGTTTATCGTAATCGGAACGATCAGCAGGGTCTAAATTTACCAAAAACGCCACACTTTCTCCTCGAAGTAAAGAAGCGAGTGTTCTTGCCTTTTGTTGAAACGTCCATTGGTTGGCTTCAGCGATAATATCGAATTGCAAATGATAATCTCGCCATCGGGTTGTTTTGCTGTCGAATGGAGGTGGTAGCGGGTTATACAAATGTGTAGATAAATTGGCAAAGCAATGTGTATGGTCATCAACCGGTTTTTCTTTAGGATTGCTCTCCTTTGCGGTGTGATGTTCAGGAGCGGAACAGTCGAAAGCTTTATTGACAAAAGTTGTGGCACTCATTGTTTTAATTTCCTCTGACTGTCGCTGCTGTTCTTGTGCAATTTTTGTAATGACAGCATTTTGCCCTTCCATTTCAGTGCACAAGTAATTAGGTTTCACGACAATTTTCTCTAGATTCCCTTCCATATCGAATTAGGAATCCCACTTCTGACACCAATGTTGCGGATTCGCTTGTAAAGGAATTCCCAATGAAAGGATGGAAAAGCAAATAAAAGATTTGAAACAGAGAAAATGAGGTTTAATGTTAAAACTAAAGCTTTATTGTAGAGAGATCAACTTCTCGTTAGATTTACAAAGTGACAGATCGTGTTTCCTTTTATGATGAAAAATGTGAATATGCCGGCAGGTTGGTACGTTTGAGGTGGGTTCAGATGTGACTGCATTCAGGTATTCGTAACAATATATAGGATTGTTAGCTTTTGCAGTTTTTTTAGTGTATTATCTTTCCACTTGTTGTTTACTGTTTATAATATAATTTGCTAATAGAAAGATAAAGGACTTTTTTCAGTTTAATTTTCATTTTGGTATGGAAAAATTTGAACAACTGGCATAAAGATTCGTCGGAATCAGCAGTATCGCAATAATGCTAGGTATAGGGACCTATATAGGTCCCAATAACAATAATTTAATTTTTGAAATCAAATTAATTAAAATAGCTTAATTATGTTTGATGGATCGATAAACGTATGATGTGGGTAGGTATTAATGGAATTTATTAAGGATATTTGGTATCTATAGTAAGTTTGGAAGGAAGGTAGGTACTAAATATAAGATACACGTTCCAACTACTGTTAAGCGAGTAGGTATAGAAACAATATTAAAAGTTAACACAGTGGTTTTGTTTATTTATAGGAAGGTTTAAACTTTTGTTTTCTCGATTGAAATTTTTGCCTTCAGTAGTAGTCGAATAATTTTTTTATTTGTTAGTTGTTTTTGTGTGTTTATCATAGGCTCCTTATTTATTCTGTGTGCTTTTATGATGATGAAATGCTTTAAAATACGTAGGTATGTATGTAGGTTGTCACCTTCTTTATTTTGACTAATGGCTAGAGCTTAGCCGAGCAATATGAAATAAAATTTGGGGGAAAATTTTTTATGAAATCAAAAAAACACTATTCATAACGTTTCTTGGAAAAAATGTTGAAAGCCATCTTACGTCTTTTACTGTTTTCTATTTTATGAATTTTTCATTTTAAAATCGTTCGACCAACATATTTTAAATTTTTTTTGAGTATGTCAATTCAAAGAAATCTATAGCTTATACTAGGAGAAAAATTTAAAAAAAATCTATTAAACCGTTTTCAAAATATGCAAAAAACTAAATATTTTTTTTTTAAATTATTAAAAATAAAAAAAAAATGTTTTTAAAAATTTTAATAAGCAATATTATTTAAATCATAAAGCACGACATATTTTGAAATTTCATCAAAATCTGTCAATTAATTAACGAGAAAGTCCGATTTTAAAAAACCGGTCATATGGGAGGTACCGTTATAAAACTTTTTCTGAAAAATTCGAGAAAAATAAGTTTTTCATTAAAAGTTATATGGCAGGGACCGTTAGTTTTGGAGCTAGAATGCCAATTCCAAAAACTGTCGGGTAGAGCACTCTAAAAATACTATATACCAAGTTTGAATCAAATCGGCCCAACCGTTTAGGCTGTAGATATCGATACGGACAGACAGATAGACAGACGGACGGAATTTCCGGACCCACTTTTTTTGACTTCTCTTTCATCGGAATGTCATGTTTGATTGTTCGAATTTTTTTTTTTTTACGAATGCATAACTTGCCTTATAGTCCCTATAAATCGCAAGTAAAAATGTAGTGCCCCGCAGCTTAGTGGTTAGTGTGTCGGCCTGCTAAGCTAATGAGCCTGGGTTCGAATACCGCTCATAACCATCTTCTTTTCCGGATGGAAAAGTTCCTGCCTATTGCGAGGAACTAACTCGAAGAGTAGAATTTGTCTCGAAAAAGTGTATCTCATGTAGCCGTTCGGACTCGGTGGTAAACTGTAGGTTCCTTCCATTCTCGCAGATTAACAACACACACACATGAACAGTTGAGTGTATAAGTCACTAGGCCTTGGCTCCTTAAGGAGCTGTCGCGCCAATAAATTTATTTATTTTACAAAAAAAATGAAAACTGACTACAGCTTACAACCCTGCGGTGGGCCAATTAATCTGAAATCATAGTTACAATTATTACTATAATTATTACAATTTATTACTCCTGTAAATTATGGATTAACAGTTGTTGCAACAAGTTGTGACCAATAGTTAAGTTGGCCAAACAAAGTTTTCAGTGACAATGTGTTTTCGGGAATCTTGTATGTTTTGACCACGAACTGCTCCACAACCGAAGAAGAAAAAAAGTTGCTCTATCAACAGCCCGGCTTATGAAAGAAATTAATACTTGATATTTCAAATTCAAGATTTTAAATAATGCCCAGCTTTACTCAAAGATCCAAATCAGCAAGTTTTATCAGAATTTACGGATACTCTTAATGCTCTTTAAGGCGCAAAGGTTTTAAAGCGATTCTCAACAACCACTATTAGCATACATTTTTATTTTCAATGGTACGTTCCAATAGAGGCTCGTAAGAGAGCAACACTTTAGCCTGCAGATCCATCAGAAATCTGAAGCAAATAATATGCCAGCACTTATGTTTTTCAACTCATTCTGGATATGAAGATGCTAAAGCAGATTTATTACTAGAAAAGCTGAAAACCAAAATGATGAATGAAGAAATATATGTCAACATTAAGTATGATGATGACAAGGGAGAAATATTTGTTTTCAGAAGAGAGCTTCAGAGAGCAACTACATTAAATTATGCCGGATTCACAGCACACAGATTAATGAGAGAGCTCAACTGCGACTCATGCTCTGAATTCCGAAAACGAGACAAAAAAAACTAACCTTGTTAATATAACTAAGGCTAACGAGTCAATCACCACACGTTCTGAGTTTTGAAATTAACAGTATTGTCGATACTTTTCGAAAACACAGACAAAACATGGTTAGGTTATTTGACATCATGAAGAAGAAGAATATAACAAGGAGCTTAGCTGCACATTTCAATGACATAAGGAAGCAATTGTGAAAATAACTTACTATGACTATCTTAAAAAGTTTCAAAGTTGTGCGCCTTTTCAACTTCCGAGAGTTGGCAGCCGGAAATAAGCTGTGATTAAGTTCTTCAAGAACTCTAAGAAATTAGTTATTTGCTCACCTACTTTCCATAGTGATGGCTAAGGGAGATAGACTCCAAAGATCTTTGGGATTGCCGGTCCATTCAATCTTTAATTTATTGGCTCCTACGATAATACCCACCCTCGTTCAAAATTGGGCAACAGCCCATGAAGAGATCAGAAAATTTTGGATATCATGTCTTTAAATTCACCCCTGATATTCAACCTAAGTGGGCTTCTTCTTTCAAAGTCGGATAACGTTAACGATAACGCTGCATATCCTCCGGACCACTCTTATTTCCCAGATTTACTATCAGCTACTTTAGGGAATACAAATACAATTGTCACATCTTCAAAAAAGTTTATACATATTTATACATTATGTAAATTAATATGAATGTATGATATATATATAATATATTTATATATTATGGTGTCCATGCGTATATATATTTACGATAAAAAATGATAATTTGTATTAAGAAAAAACAGAAATTATATTATAGAGAGCGCGGACCGAAACTCGTCGCGGAGGGCAAAAGAAGGAGAAAAATGTACGTGAAATGCGCATGTTCGACTGGTTCTCACGTACTTGCTCTTATGTTCTTGGCAAACTAATCACGTTGAAACACTAAACCTTCAAAGTTATAAAATGATAAAATAAATAATTTTGCAAAAATGCATGATCCTGATTACTATCCGGATAATTATGTGGACCATTTCATTGGAGAAGAAGAAGTTAGAGGATTATGGCGCAAACAAAAGCTCTATATTCCACAGCGTAAGCTATTCACAATGTTTAATGAAAAAATAATAATATATATAAAACTGATTTTGTTAATTTGTAAACTTTTTATTTAAACAGTAATTTATTTAATAACCTTTTTTACTGTGTAGCTGTCTTAAAGGTTGCACTAGAACACTTCTATAAGTACAATTTGTTGAAGTCGGATTGATTTCAACACTGGGGTTAGTTCCAATATTTATTTACATGCAAATACTGGAAATAACCCTGGTAGTAAAGTTAACCCAATGTGAACAAATGGGCTTAAAAGTTTTAAAATCACTTTACAATTAACATTAACATTAATTTTCCTCCGGACACAGCTTTGCCTCGTCGATTGATGTTGCCAACGAAGCAAAGGAGAGCTGTACAGAAGAAGATGTCAGAAATTATGTTTTGCCAACTGCAACATTTCAGACACTTCCTTCTGAAATTTTTGCAGCTCTTTATTATAGTTTGGCTGGCGTTATCTTCAGCTGATCTGATTATCTGGCTGTTGGGAGTGTGGTAGTGGTGGTGATAGTGGTTGTTAAAAGGGGATATCCGGGTCATCAATATATATAACCCATTCCTGTGACTCTGGAATTTGTGTTCCAGCAGTAGGACTTTCAAACTGCGTGGAATAATGTGATTTGGCGAAAAGTTTCCTCACGTATTTGAAAATCTTCTTGCATTATGCACGTAAAAAGGTTTTGAATTGCTTTAAATTTTAAATAATTACTCACGAAATGTTCATTTTTGAAGATGATGCACCACTGTCAGCGTCGGACATATCAGTGTCGTATGTGTCCGACGAAGGGGAGGGGCACTATACAAGTACCCCAGACGACACGCAAGTTGCCGAAGACAACAATAATAACACTAATGATGAAAAAAGGCCTTCCTCATCGGAATCCGACGATGAGGAAGAAAAAATTACTGAGTTCGAGCGCAAGATACTGGCGGTCAGAACTAAGCAAGAAAACAGAAGGAGGGCGGAAAGGCTCGCCAAAGAACAAAAGGAGGCGGCCAAATTAAGGCCCTCCAGACGGCTGAGCAAAAGCAGCAACTACAACAACAACAGCAGCAACCACAGCTGCAGAAACAACAGCCACAGCAGCAACGAAAACAACAGTCTGCTATACAGCAACAACAACAACACCAAAAAGAACAGCCACAGCAATAAAAGATGGATCAACCATCGACATCAAAGAACGCGCAACAGCAGCAGCAAAACCAACAGCAGCAGAGACAACAGCAGCTGAGACAACAGCAGCAGAGTCAACAGCAGCAGACACAACAGCAGCAGACACAACAGCAGCAGACACAGCAGCAGCAGACACAACAGCAGATGCAGCAGCAACAGCCATCGCAGCCAACACAAAAAAAAGGTAAGGTGCCGCCCATAAACGCTTATAAAATGAATATTAAAGATATTATTGATATATGTAGGGACGCCATAGGCGATAACTTTTTAATTAAACGGCTAACTGCTTCTCAGTGGATCAGCACAAGCAGGTTAAAGAGATTTAAAAAAAAACGGCCACTGAACATTACAGTTACGCCGAAAGAGGAAAAAATACAAACGGTCCTCTTAAAGGGCCTTGACAGCTCCACTGATACGGTGTCGCTTTTAAACGAACTCCGTCGGGTACGAACGATCTCGAGTTCGTGGGGGTCAAGCCTTTCACGACTGTCAAAGCCAAACGGGAGCAACGGAAATTACCGTTATTCCTGGTTCAGCTGTCGCCCAAAAGCAAACTGGATAGTCTACGGAAAATTACCAACGTAGACTACCAGGTTGTAACCTGGGACAAATTAAAGAGACGCGGCGACATGCTTCAATGCATGCGCTGCCAAAGGTTCGGGCATGCCGCGGCGAACTGCGGTATGCAGTCTCGCTGCGTGAAATGCAGTGAGAACCACAATTTAGGTGAGTGTAAACTCGGACAGGAAAGGGTCGAAGATAAGACTACTTAAATGTGTGCTTTGCGGAGGCGAGGGGCACCCTGCTAGTTATCGGGGCTGTCCTAAGTTTCAGCAGATAAAGCAAACAAAAGCTCCGAAGGTGGTGGAGAGGCGACCTATTTTTGCTTCTGCACCGATAGCCCCAAATCTCTTACGCCCAAATGGCGGCATAGAAGGCAACAACAACGGTACAGCCACAACCAAAGGTTGCCAAACAGGCCCCCGTGCCTACGGCACCTGCGGGACAGGCCGATATAATGACTGTGTTGCTGGCCATGCAGGCCCAGTTAACCAGCCTACAACAACAGCTCGGAAAGCAGGAGGAAAGACTAGACCGTGTCTACGCTTACCTTCCCAGCTTAGGGCAATTTAAACCATAATGGGCGCGCTCTACGAGAACCCCTTTAAAATCCTGGCTGTGAATGTAAATTCACTAATCAGGACCGATCGTAGAGCAAATTTGTTTCAAATGTTGCATGATCACAGTCCAGATGTCTTTTTGGCTAGCGAAACCAAGCTAAACCAGAAACACAAACTGACTCATAACAAATACAATATCGTAAGAAGGGACCGGCCCAACTCCACTCGTGGGGGCGGGGTCGCTATCTTTTTACGAAAAGGTATTGTTCATAAGGTCATATATAATAGTGAAGTGCGAAGATTCGAGTTGTTAGAAGCTTGCATCATATGCATTCCTCTCCAACATGGGAAGCGAATGCATGTGATCGCAGTGTACGCACAAGAAGCACCTCAACCTGCAAACTTTATTGCAGAGCTCGAAAAACTTTTCGAGTGTCTTAGTCTGTACTCGGATGAAAACTACTACATTCTCGCCGGAGATTTGAATGCCAAACATGAAGATTGGGGAAATCAAATCCAAAATCCAAGGGGATACCATCTTTTTAATTGGATGGGTCGACACCATGTTGAGTATAAAATCGACCTTCTTGCTACAGATAGACCATCGTTCCCAAGGAGCGGTGCTTTTCTAGATCTACTACTGTTAGACTCAAGACTGACAGTATTTGACTCTGTGGGCCAACAGACAAGAAACTGTTTACAGACGGTAGAATACGACAATGACCACTGCGGACTTTCCGCCGTCATACAGCTACCAAATGAACTTGTGGTGTTGGATGAATTTGTGCCTGCGCGCTCTTACAATTTTAGTAAGGCACGCTGGCCACGTTTCTCCAACATCCTGACAAGAGAACTCCTCTCTAACGACATTGTGCCTCCAAACGACAGGAATCTATCGAACGTAGAGATCGACGGATACCTGCTTCAGATGGATGGTGTCATAAAACAAACGATGGACAAAACAATCCCACTATACAAAGAACATAACGCAACTAAAATGTACAAGAACGCGACAATAGACGCACTACATAGACAAAAAGTGGCCTCCTGACAAGATTAAAACTCTTGTACAGGCGGTTTACTGACAGAAACGATCTGGAGATTAGGACACTGAAGTCTTCAATCAAAAATGTCAACTCGCTCATCAAACAAAACTATCGATTGTCTATTAACTCGTACTGGGATAACAGAATTCGAGCCGTTAATTCTAGCGACCCGAGTATGTTTCCCGAGATTAATAAAATCTTTAGAAAGAATACTCAAAATGATCTTCCGTGTCTTAAGCTCCAAAGGACGACAGACAACGAAAACATACTTCTGACCGCAGGAGTAGATCTGGGGGACGCCGTCTTGGACGATCGATCGAAGATCCATTGGAGAAGGTTGAGACAGTGGGTTCTGCTTTTCAGCAAGTGTATAAGGTAAATGAGTCCATTCATCCAAATCACGACCTGGAGAACAGAGCTCTGCTGAATCACTTCTACCTTCGAAATAGCATCACGCAATGGCGATCTGGGAATCTTGGTTTTACCGGATTCAATGAAGACAATCTGGCAAATGCCACCGTCGCCGAGCGAAATGGGCCAAGTTCCCTGCTCATCTCGAAGGTCGAACTACAAATGATCTTCGCATCATTAAAGAAAAAGAAGTCAGCAGGAGTCGATGGTATACCCAATGTTGTACTGCGACATCTACCTGAGGATGCAATTAACATATACACAACACTGTTCAACAACGCGCTGAATAATGCATATTATCCAGTGAGTTGGAAGACAGCTGTAGTACATCCTCTCCCCAAAAAGGGAAAGGACAATTCCAATCCGGCAAATCTCCGGTCGATAAGTCTTCTTCCGAGTATCAGCAAGGTATTCGAAAAAGTTATCAATAGAGCTCTGTCCAAGTGGGCCAAGGACAAAAATATAATTCCAGACACCCAGTTCGGCTTTAAGGCGGGACATGACACAATTCATGCCGCGTCAAAGCTAGTATCTGCTGTCCAATGGAACAATGCTAAGAATCAATGCACGGGTGCCTGTCTGGTTGATTTGGAGAAGGCTTTCGACACCGTATGGTTAGAGGGTCTGTATCTGAAGCTAACCAGATGGGACATTAGTAAACCACTGCTATATATGCTTTATGACATGCTTAATGGTAGAAAGTTTGTTGTCAAGAGTGGCAATGTAACATCTACCACAACGTTTAATATTAAAAACGGTCTGCAACAGGGAGCGGTGAACTCGCCGATTCTCTTTAGTATTTACACCAGCGATCTCATTGGGAGTCTACCTCATGCAATTGCGTATGCCGATGATTTAGTTGCATACAGAACAGGTCCAAAAGTTGAAGTCATCAGAATTCTCTTGCAACGTGATTTCGATAAAATTCAAAAGTACTGTAATGATTGGAAGCTGAAAATTAACTTCCAGAAATGTGAAACTATCCTGTTTAGAACCCCTTTGTCTGGGGCCTCTAGGGATACGAGAAAGAACTGGCGCAAGCTAGTGATCGCTGGGCCACATATACATCCACTGGCGAGTAAAAGTGTAGTAAAGTACCTTGGCATCTGGTTGGATCAGTATCTATATTTCAATCGACATGTAGAGGCTGCTCTGGCCAGGGCAAGGGGAGCTTTTGCCCTGACAAGACGGTTGTTTTATAGCAGCCGCCTTGATAGCAGGGTGAAAGTGATTTGCTACATGGCCCTAATCAGGCCGATGATTGCCTATGGATGCCCTGTGTGGTTCAACGTTGCACCATCTCTAATGGAAAAGATTCGGGTGTTCGAGAGACAGTGCCTTCGCACTTCTCTCGGTCTTTATAGAACACCAGAGTCAGAGTACAAACACTATTATTCCAACGAGGTCCTATACAACGGGGCCAATATAAACAGGATAGATAACTTTTTAATTAAGCTCATTCGCGGACACATTGCAAGGGCGATGACCTCAACTAATGGACAAATCTTCGGGGCTTACTACCCCCAAGATGAATATTTTGAAAGCACACGTTCGAGTGGTTTTATCCCGCCCGAGGCTTTCCTATACCTTGATAGTCGAGGGCTGATTCAGGATAGATCGGCGATTCCGTTGATCTACCACGTCGGCCGCAGAACAGTCGATAGGCGGCTCCTCTACGACCGAGACATAGTCGCTGGGAGCGAAGCAGAGCGCCTCCGTTTCAGTAGGGCCGTGCCCGACCGGGATCGGAAGGAAGCCTTAGATCAGGTCCACCAATTTTGGTGGCTTAGCTAAAACCTGACCATTTTCAGTCGACATAGACGAAATATCGCCTATGGCCGACTTACATATATCTTTAGTGTCTAAGTTAGGTAGGGCAGTTGCGGCGGCACCAAAAAAAAAAAAAAAAAAAAAAAAAAAAAACGAAAATCAAAAAGCTTGCTGTGGCTGTTCTAATAATAAGTAATTTTAAGTATTTTAGGTTTATTTAAGTTATTTTAAGTTTATCTTTAGTTTATTTTAAGTAGTTTAAGTTAGATTAAGTTAAGTTGATAAAGATTAACCTTTTTTTTTTTTTAATTTTCTGGGAAAAAATAAAACCCGATATAGATAAGATAAATTTAAGTTATTTTTAGGCCGAAAGGCAACTAAAATTAAGTTAGAGATTAATTTAGAGCGCCCGCATAGGGCCAGTAATTTAATTAAGATGATATTTTTAGCTAGTTTTAAGATTTTTGTCTAGCATTTAAGTAGATATAAGTAAAAGTGAAAATAAAAATCAATTAAAAGTAAAAAAAATGCACCACTGTCACTTTCCTTGAAAAAAAAACTTGTTTTCTCCCTCTTATATCGGTCCCTCAGAGTCACCCATCTCTGTTTTGCTGTAAAATATACAGACAGTAATAGGTTGTCACATATTTTTTTTGGAGTGTTGATAACCCCGAAAAACGTTGCCGTAAAGCTGGTAGCATTTGCACAGCGACATCGAATTAAGGACTTACGACTTAGGTATATCGTCGAAGTCGATGTCGACGTCGACGTTGCTGTCTTGCTGTGCTGATGTGTTATTTAATCCATTAAAAACCATCGGCACTAAAATGTGAAATATGGTTGACAAAGTTGCTGTGCTAATCTGTTTCTCGCTTTAATTAACCCAAATTATCATTTTAGTCTATTAATATTATGATCAGCGCATTTTAAATACCTATTTGTTTTAAATTTATTTCGATGCATGCTGTGTTTGCTATTGACGGTGCTGCTGCTGTTGGGGCGGAACAGATTGAACCAGCAACTGCCACAGCCCATATTTTAGGACCAACGTAGCTTGAGGTAGAATAGACCTAGTACATTGCATTTAGATTTTATTATATGGAGCTCTGGAAAATAATTTACAGACGACATTTGACTTCGGTATTCGAAAGAGTACCAGTACAAGAGCCAAAAAACACATTTTGCACACATTCACCTGTTGTCAGTAAGCCGCCATTTTGTTTTTAAATTTTTATTTCTATTTTCACTCTTAACTCTTCTAATTTTTATCCTAGATAAAAAAGTTATATGACAAACTTGTAGAAAATCAATTTTTTTTTCGCTAAATGCTTTTGTTTAAAAGTTATAGCACATTTTGTCAAAAAAAAACTCTGCAGCTACTCAAGATCAAAATTCGTCCTCAGCAACAAGGATGCTCTCGATATATTCAAGAAAAAAATGAGATTATGAAAACTGTCTTTATATCTTTTCTGAAGATAGTAATATGGTTTACCTAAAATAAAATAAAATATCCGCTTCAGGGCCTTGCAAAAAGTTGAAGGAGATGTAACTCGAAAAAATAAGGAGTTGTGGATAAGGCCTACAGGGGAAACCACGCAAACAAAAAACGCGCCTAATACCCTGCAAAAGTCCGTCACTGATTCTTGCAAAAAAATGTCTACCTCATGGGTGGTGTGGAAAAGAGTTATAGTGGCAATCAGTCAGCTAGTTTTTTTTAAACAAAACATGATTTAACTTGTTTTATTTAAAAGCATTTAGCGGAAAATGTCATATAACATATTTAAAAGGAAATTTAATTTGCTATAAGTTTGTCATATAACTTTTTTATCTATGATACAAATTACGAGAGTTACGAGTGAAAATAGAAGTAAACACTAAAAACAAAATGGCGGTCTACTGGCAGCAGGTGCATGTGTTAAAAATGTGTTTTTTGGCTCGTGTACTAGTACTCTTTCGAATTCCGAAGTCAAATGTCGCCTGTAAATTATTTCCCAGCAAAAGTCTAAATGCCCGGACTAACCACTAACCAGCAAAGCAAGAATGCTGGGATTTCTTGCTGACCAGCATGCTGTTTTCTGCTGACGGTGCTGGTGATACTGCTGGTTCAATCTGTTCCGCGCTTTATTAATCATCTGCCCCCCTTTCTAATATTTTTATTTTGAAGTTCAGAGTTGTTAATTCACATTAGGGTCAGCTTGTACTCGGAATATATTCCTAACTAACTTTAGGAACTTATATCCACTTTAGATAGCTTTATTTACTATTTATCTTGATTTATTTTTGATTTTGTATTGAATTTTTCGATCCAAGATGTCATGTTTCTTGATTGTTAAAATCCCAAGGCAATCGTGGACTCTAAAAGAAATCTTTCAAGAAAATAATCACATTTCCCGCTAGATAGTGGGGTAATTTAGGAATAATTCACTTGGCCCTATTAATTTTGCTTGGTGTCGGTTGTCTGATCTAAAGGCAATTTACAGGTATTGTGATTTAGGCGAAGAAGTTCCCATCTGGTTTTAATTGTAGTTCGATGAAGTTTGCATTATTTTTATTTTTAAATCTTCTATTCGCTCTAAAGGAATGTTGCTTCTTCAATACACATTTCTCTTTATTTCAAGTCCAGCTCTTTCGATTGTTCCGATCGCGTGGGGTTCACCGGGTTGACCACTTGCCTCCCGGATTTGTCTTGTTCCATATCTGATGCCAGACAAATGGCGTTTTGTTTTTGTTCCGCTCCAGTTGTTTGGCCTTTTTGGATGCACAAATGAAAAGACTAAGGCCTTTGATTGCTGTTGTTAATGAAACGACTTTGCCCCTGTTTCGGTCCACACAGTGAATGAATGTTTGCTTCTGAAAACTTCTACTTATAAGTGTGTCTTAAGATCAACTCTGAAGGCTGAAAACTAACTGATAAAGAAAAAGAATTTTTGATGAATACATACATATCTTGGTTTGACAAATTATTCTTGCAATACATAAAATTTGCTATTGGTATTTCTATTTCAAATATTTCAAGAAATGCAAATTACCTTGTATAGAGATAATTTTTTAAGCAAGATAAATTGATATAAAGATACGAAACAAATAAACGGAGTGTGAGTTTCTTGACTTAAAACAAATTCCTAATTTGAATCTATATTGTATCTATGTACCTACTAGTGCTTCCATTGAAACCACATTCCAAGTTGACTAGATCTGAAATGATCTACAAAATTATGGTCATACAGGGTTACACATAACACAAACTTATTTCATAAAATATTTTTACACAAAATTTCTCACAAAAATCCACAATATATGCCGCGTTTGATTGACATGCAATACATGATCTATCCGTGTATCGCAATATCAACTTCAAACAATCTGTCAATATGATTGCTCCACGCACACATGAATGTATATATTTTGATCGAGTTTATGGTAAAGCCCACCATTTTTTATGATAGACCGTAATCGAGGAGATCCCCCTTGGTATGTTGCTGTTGCCACGCAAGTCTCAAGTCAAGCCCTATATGGAGCACACTCAGAAATATTATTACGTAAATCAGAGTTGTAAATACCGCTCCTCGAGAGGATGTGATGTATTCAGAGATTTATGTGCTACGCATTTATAATTAATTTTAATGGGAATAAAATATGTGATTGCACGAATCATAATAATTATGGGACAGATATTGGCCTGCTTCGGTATAAAACTTGAATGCAGAAATCGCTCGAATTGGTAATGGCTAGTTGCAACAATCATTGCAGTTTTGCCCGACAGTTAAGGTGCATTTATATTTTGAGATGTGTCTATATACAATGGGTTATGGAATTGTGATATTGCCCTGAATCATCAGTCATTAAGAAAATAGGAGGAATACTTTGAATTTTGTTCGCATCTCTCGGATACATTGTTGCCTGATGATTTTAATGGGTTGAATGGGTGATAATTATAAGAGATAACCAATTTTGGTGTTGCAGATGTTGGACGCAAGAATAAAGATAAGTAACTCAGATTTATTTGTTCCTTACCTGATGCTGGAAATATCTTTCCAGGAATTTGCTTCTGTCCGTAGTTCTTCTTAAAAAGCTGATGATTTCATATCAATCGAGAACTAGGGATGAGTTTTTGTGTAGATTAAATAACGTGCAGGATATCGCTTCATTAAGGTTTGAATTGCGTTACCCGGTTTTTAAAGTAATTTTTTTTGTTAGAAATCCTTTAAAATTGTTTAAAATTATGATCATTCTGGATTAGGACTTCGTTTCGAATAGTTGTTTATAATAAATTACAAAAATGTTGATTAAGTTTGTGGTTCGTGTTTTATTTAATTTTGACGACTAATAATAATTCCGAAACATTATGGTCCTTCGAATCACTTAGAATATGTCTGAAACTCTGAATGTAGAGCTAGCGCACGGCCATCGAAAGTAAATTCCGCCCAAAAGTTTCGATGAAGAATATGGTAAAGTTTAAGATTAGAGTAGTTTATTTCATCAATCAGAGATAATATTTCTCAATTAGATTAAAATCTTAAAATTAAATTACATCAATATAAAAATACAAACATAATAATATAATACAAACAATAATAATAAATAAAATGAAATAGTTAAACATAAAAATGACAAAATATGAAAAATAAATAAACAATTAAAACATGACGTAAATCAACAAAGGAAAAGTGTTTATAAAAAGCAAACCTTGTAAAGGTCTTTTGAACCCGTTCTAACCTAAGAGACTGAGTATTATAATACGGATTCCATACGACCATACGAGAGGAGCAATATGACTGCCTTGTGGGACTCTCGAAGTTACATCAATAGCTTTGGATTTAATTCTGCCAATTTTTACAAATTGGATTCTATTTTTCAAGTAGGAGCCAAACCACATCAAAAATTTAGAATGAAATCCAAGTAATGATAATTTGAAAACTAGAAGATCGTGATTAACTCTATCAAATGCCTTTGCAAAGTCTGTATAAACAATATCAGTCTGAAATCCTCTTTCGAATCCTTTTTAAATTGCATCGCATAAAATTGTAAAGTTTGTTGCAGTAGACCTACCTGTCATAAAACCATGTTAAATTTCAGATATAATACGTTTGGTCCAAAAGTTTATCTGAAACAATCTTGTCAAAAATTTTGGGTATGAGGGATAATTTACAAATAGGTCTGTAGTTACTTACATTTTGTCTAGAACCTGATTTGAAAATTGGAGAAAATTATTAAATAAGAAAAACATATCTTGTGCGGAATAGCTGAGTAGTGGCAAAATAATGAAAAAACTTATAAATGTATTGGCGAATGTACTATGACCTGGGGCCTATTTTACCAACTTACAAATTGTAGTTTACAAGCACAAAATATTTGTGTTTCACGAAATCAAGAAATTTAAAAATTTGTTCAGTTCTTTAAAATGTCTTCCAATAAAAAGTGTAATCGCATTTCAAACATAAATGTCGTTACGTCGAAGGCATAGTTTTTTTTTATAATTTAAAATGTTACACATTCCTGTGGTGCGACTAAATTTTCAAAGCTCTTTTTTAAATTCTATCTAGAAAACTCAAGTTGGTTATAGGAGCACCTGCCCAAATATGGGAATTATACTCGAGTTTCGGTCGAATATATGCTTTATATACTGTAGCCAGATCGGAAAGGGTGAAGAACTTCTTGCATCTTCGAAGGAAACCTAAACACCTCGCAGCATTCTTGGCGATGTCAAATATGTGATCATTCCACAAAAGGTGTTCTGTAATGCACATACCGAGAACTGAGAGGTGATCAGTTTCTTCGATGCACACGGAGAGAATTGAAAAATCAGTAATTGCGAAATGTTCAGTTGTAATTAACAAAACATGCTTTTTTCGTAAATCACCAGTTTTGCATTTAAAATTGATTCAAAAAGTGGTAATTTAGCTTTCAAATCAACTCAAATTGCAACATTTTTAAAGTTGCAAGTTATGATTAAAAGTCACAATTCAAGCTTGCACCTGAAATTGTAAAATACAACTTCTTCGGCGTAATTTACTACTTCAAAGGAATAATCCTACTTCTACAACTAATGAATCTAAAGAAAAATATTTCGTGATTTACAACCACTGAAAGTTAAAATCAATAAAATTTACTAATGATCTGAGATTTAACACTAACATCATTTCACTATCGTAACGCACTCAAATATTTTGCTGATTTACAATCACTGAATTACAGAATCAAGCATAAGATAGAATAAACGTTTTTGTTTAATTTTTAGTTTGAAATCCTTTTCACGAATTCAAATCACTTCAAAACCTATGATACACACTTATGTTTATGTCAGGTCTTACCATTTACCTATAGGTTGCCTGCCTTGTAGGACGTGTGCTTTATTGTTATACTGTTGGTTTTAATTTTTCAATGTTCAGTATGTCAACATGTTGCAAGGTACGTTTAAAACAATGAAAACAATTCTAATTGCTCCTAAACATTATTTCTAACATTTCTTTAAATTTTTTGATTCACTTAGCTAATATTACAAAGGCAAGGACACAATTATTGGAAATTTATATAAAAGGTATATTTGAAATTTATAATGCAACACGCGTCTTAATATTTTTCATGCATCTCCAAATATTTTGCAGCGTTCCTTCAGATTCACAAAGCACTCATGTTTGGTTGAGTGATACATATATCACTATTTACAGCTGTATTGCCAACTACGTCCTCTAACAGTTCCTATATACAAATTAAACCACGCCAGTGATTTCAAAATTATATTTGTGAATTACAATAAAGGTTCTTATTTTAAAACAAAATGTTTTTGAATTAAGATGAAAATGCTTCAAGAAAGACAGTAAATTGATCTTCAAAAGTTGCAATTTACGATTGAAAAATGCTAAATCATGGCTCTCATTTTATAAACCAATATTATTTGGTTGCATACTGTGAAAAAAAACTACTGTTTTATAAAATAAAGATTCTTAATTCACAACTGAAAGATTGTAATCTACAACAAACTTTTGTAATTTACAATCTAAGAAAATACAGAATTGATACAAATTGGGATCAATGTGCGATATGCTTGTGGCAATGTTTTATTTCTCTCGGTTGAATTATTGATACTAAAAAGTGATGATTTACAACTTTCGAATGTCAATTTCGGCTCTTTTCGTAAATTGCAAATCAATAGTCTTAAATTACAAATATATGAGCTAGGGTGTAAACCTAGACAAAATAGTTGTAATTTACATCTCCTTTTTCTTGATTTGATCCTAGAATCCTCTCCGTGCAAGTGCCCCTCATGGACAGTGGCATTGACGGAATATTTCGCTTTAACGACAGAAGACAACATTGAGTTTTTGAAGCATTAAATTCCACACGATTTCTTATTACCCATTGTACAATGCTGTCAAGATCAGAATTTAATGAACTTATCATACACTGCCGTTGCAGTTCAACATCCGAAGAACATGGATGTGAATCTGGAAACGAATATGAGAAGCTGAGAGTACTGTCTTCAGCAAAACAATTGATTGGATTAGTTGTTTCAGATAATAAGTCGTTGATAAATATAAGGAAAAGTGTCGGAGACAAAACAGAGCCCTGGGCACACCAGCATTTATTTTGTGAATATCAGATTTGAAACCGTCCAATACAACTTGAATTGAGCGGTTCGAAAGGTTATTACTAATCCAACGAAGAAGAGATTCATCGAGTCCAAATGCACTCATTTTCCATAAAAGGGCTTGATGCAAAACTCTATCAAATGCCTTAGAAATATCAAGTGCAATAATTTTGCTTTCACCAAAACGATGGAGAGATTGGTTCCACTTTTCGGTGAGATAAACCATCAGATCACCAGTGAAAGCCGTATTGCCGGTCATAAAGAAGCTTTCGTTCTTCGAGATATTTCTTAAGCTGAAAATTAATCAGCGTTTCCATGACTTTAGAAACAAGGGACGTTAGTGCAATTGGTCGGTAGTTTGAGGGTGCAGAAGATTCGCCTTTGTTAAGGATAGGCTGGACAAATACTGTTTTCCATGCACTCGGAAAGAGTCCAGAGGAATAGGGCCGATGGAAAAGCTTACGCAAAGGTTTTGCCAGCGTTGAAGAACACCTCTTCAGAACAATAGCGGGGATACAATCCGGGCCAGCGGATTTATTTATGTTGAGATCTTTCAATACTCTTGCGACTGAACGAGTGCGAAAGAAGATTGGTCCCATAAAATCATTTACGCTCTCGAGTACAGGAGGAGTTCTGACACCTGCGGCCAGTGTTGAGTTTGCCGCGAATTGGGCAGCAAGCAGATCTGCTTTTTCTTGAGAACTGACAGCAGGAGTATCGTTGAAGACGAGCATAGGAACTGATGATGACGAAGAATTTTTTACTTTTTTTTACAAATTACCAAACATTTTTACTGCCTCGGGGACATTGCAGTATTTTTTGACGAATTTGTTGCTCATGTAAAAATTTGTTTTTTCGAATATGAACATTGCAGGACTTTCTAGCTGGCTGAAACTTTTTCCGGTTTTCCTCAGTGATGTTGGCTTTGTAACAACGGAAGATTACATTTCTTAACCTGATAGCCTCTCTACAGCTCGAATCAAACCATGAGTTTTACTTAGGTTTGATACTCTTCGACCTGTTTGGGATAAAATTTCTCATTCCTAAAAGAATTAAATTTGTAACCATGTCTGCGCTGGAATCAATGTCACTATCGAGGAAGCATAGCGCCCAGTTAAAGGACTTGAAAAAGTTATTGAGACCGTCCCAGTTGGCTTTATCGCATTGCCAAACGTTTCTCCTTTAACTGAATTGAGTTGGCATGAGAAATTGGCAGAGATGACAGAATGGTCAGATGTGCCTAGAGGCGATAATACACGAATTGTGCATTTATCAGGATCAGTGGTAAGAAACAAGTCTAGGGTGTTGGCGGTTTGGCCTCAATGTTAGGAATTCGGGTTGGCTCATCAATGAGCTGAGTAAGATGGTTTAACTCAGCGAAAATCTCAACATACCTTCCTTCGGGTGTTGTCTGGCCAGAAAAGCGAGGCCAACTGGAATTGTGTACATTGAAATCGCCCGTAATAACGATTTCAGGGTGAGGGTAACGGGAAACAATTCCTTGGATGGAGTCAGACAAAGCATCAAATTCGTTAGAAGTTGAAACTCTGTCTATTATTAAATATCAATTACATATAATCAATACTCCACTAAATCCCAATTTGAGCTTAACAATACAAATTATTAACAATGTTATACCTTGATAATAAGATGTAATTGATCCGCCTCTGGTCATTTAGGGAGCATTAATTAATCTATCCGATAACGATTAGACTTTTTCATACGGATTTACCGCAATGTTCAAGTCAAATCGTCTGTGGGTGAGATAAGGAAAGGAAAAGTTGCAAGGAATGCTTACTGCGTGTATTTTTCCGTTGGTGGGTAATCTTTTTTTTATTTGAAAAATGACTTTATTGAAGCATCAAATAAATGTAAATGAAATTTTTTCATAACACGGGCACAGAATGTTGTTGGTTCGCACCCGAGATTGATTTTTTTCTTTTTTCTTTCTTTTTGGAATTTAACGGGTTATACAATAAGAGCGCTACAAAAGTTTTTTGTAAATAAAACAAAAACAGTTTTGGATATCAATGAATTTCTTTATTCCTGTGAAAGTACGTTTGATGCCATTATGTATGGAACTCGATTTCTTTTGCATGGCCACCACGGGCACGATTGCAGAAGTCCAGACGCTGAACCCAATTTTCGACGGTTTTCAAGCATAAATCGGCCGGTGAGATAACACGTTCTCTAAACTTGGTTTCCAATAAATTGATTGTGACATTCGCTGTGTGGCTTGTGGCGCCGTCCTGTTGGAACCACATGTCCTCCAAGTCCATATTATCCAATTGGGGCCAAAAATATTCGGTTATCATTGAACGGTAGCGATCCCCATTCACAGTAACGTGCCGGTCTTGATCATCACGGCCCAATGACGCCGCCGGCCCATAAACCACACCAGATCGATATTTTTTCGGGATGCAATGATGACTCATGGAGTACGTGTGGATTGCTGCCTGACCAATACCGCAAATTTTGTTTATTGACGAAGCCATTCAGCCAGAAATGAGCCTCATCGCTGAAGATGATTTTTCGATGAAAATCCGAATCATTTTCAATTCACGAACATACGACGCTTCCTGTGGTCAAGCGGATTCAGTTCTTGCGTCAATTTAATCTTGTAAGGATGTAGGCCAAGATCTTTTCGCAAAATTCGCCACAACGACGTCACAGAGATGCCCAACGCTTGAGAACGAAATGTGAGAGACACGTTTGGGCTTCTTTGTCTCACTGGCACGGGAACATTTTGTACTGTGCCTGTGGATTCAAATTTTTCCACTAGACGCTTAATTTTTGATCTGCTAGGACGATTATGCGACCATAAATTGGACGTAGCGCTCTTAACGTTGAGGCCACTGACCCCGAATTTTGGTAGTAAATTTTAATAATTTCGACTCCATGTTGGCTCGTATATCTTTTCATCATGAAATGGCAAACCTTACTGAAGAGAAATGCCAAAAGAGCGGCAAGAAATATGGCATCGTTTGCTGTTCCTGTCGCTCTACTTCTGTAGCGTCCCTGTTGAAAAACCCGATATTTGTTGCAAAAGAAAAAGCACAGACAGCAGCACTCCGCGGCTTCGCACTCTCACACGAATGGTGGCTTCGACGGGCAGATCGATACAAATGCACATACGTCACTGGCAACATTATTTACACATTGAATAGCTCGCAGTTTGACCAACATTTAAGGCTAGAGAACTTTTGAAATAAGAACAAATGGCTTATTTACTTTTACCGTTTTTGTTGTTTGTAGTTTTATTCAAACAGTACAAAAAAATTAAATCAAATTCCCACAAGTAATTTTAAGAATCATAAAAAAAACTAAATGGCACAATTATTGTCACACTCAACAAATCTGGCAAAATTATTTGCACAAGGGCGATTGACGTGTTTTACAACCTCCTAAAGCCAAAAAAAGCACATTAAAATAAACCAAAGTAATGGGGTATCGTAAGCAAAGCATTACCTAGTATTTTGTGTTTCCTCCTTTGGCAGCAATAACCTATGCGATGCGTCTTGGATCAGAGTCAATAAAATGTCAAGTTTGTTCTGCTGGAATAGAACTTCAAGCCATTATAAAAGGTTTCCATGTTTCATCTGCAGACTGCCCAATACCAAGTGGAATTTTAGACTTCGCAATGTGCCAAACATTTACTAAAACATTTAAGTCAGCACTTTGCAGTCCGATTCAAAACTACTTGCTCCACTTCTGATAGATACTTTTTGATAGTCCAAGCCGTGTGTATTGGTGCATTGTCATGTTGAAGTACAAAGTCGGTTCCGATGAACCTTGATCGTGCTAGCAGTGCTACATCATTTAGGATCTCTAAGTATTGAGACTGATTCATACGATCTGAGCACCTCACTAGTGGTCCTCTACCACTATAGGATATGGGATGCATATCAATACTTTGCCTCCATGTGAGTGCCTTATGGGTCGGGTGGTGGATATTTTTGCTTTGGTTTTTGGATTGGAATAAAAAAATCTTCGTCCATAAGTGCCATCTAGAGAATAAGCAGTCTCGTCGGTTCAAAGAACTTTTCTCCAAAAATCTGCTGTTTTATTTATGTGACCCCGTGCAAATTTCAATCTTGCTTTTCTGTTTTTCTTTTTTGTTATGAAGAGTTTTTTCGGAAACGTAAGCTTTAACTTGGTTTTCTTTCAACCTTCGTCGCAGTGTTCTTTCACTAATATTGGTCTCACGATTTTTTAAATGCTTTTAGCACACCTTGGAATTTTTCAGAAGGGTTACATTTAAAATGTCAAACGATAAGTTTGTCTTCCCAACTCGTTGTTATTCTTTTTCTTCTTCTTCCGATTTGATTTTTTAAACTTTTAATTTTTTTTCTTTATCTATCAGATAATAAACTGCAGTGATATTTTTCAGCGATTTTTTCAGCCGGAATACCGAGTTTAAATTCTGCAACAATCGCCGCACGTGTTTCTAACGTAATTTCCTTAGTTTTACCCACTTAAAACAAGTTACCTTGATGGAGAATGACGCTAGATTACTGCAACAGCAGCACGCACGTTCACATTGATTGAATCTAATATTACTTTAACGGTTTTCTCTCCCAAGTCATCGATTGCCCTTGTGCAAATAATTTTGCCAGCTTTGTTGGGTGTGACAATAATTGTGCCACTTTTTAAATTATTAATTTAACCGTTGTTTATGAAGTTTGATCATTTTTTTTTGTGTTATTTTATTTCAAAAATTGTTGTTATTATTGATTAATAAAACAAATAAACCAGATAAAGGGTGTTTTGAAACGTACAATTATTTTTTTGAGAAGTTCTACTAACAAAATACATTGTGCAAATAATTTTGCTTATGACTGTATGTATGAACATACATTGTGAAGATTTTGTGCTTCTATGTGCTTAACTATGACATTTCAGATTCTTTTATTTTTAATGAAAAATTTCGGTTAAAACATGTTAATGAAATAAAGAAGGTTTTTTTTTTTAGTTTATATATTAATCTTAGAGTTAAATGTTCTAAGAAATGAAAGGTATGACAATTATGCAGTTTTTTCGAAGCTAAACTGATTTAAATTTCTTAGAAGTGTAAAATTTTGAATTTTATTTTTTACCTGGGATTATAGGTAGGTACTATAAGGCAGGTTTAGGATTCTATTAACGGGACCTTTATTAAGAAGTTTTTTTTTTAATTTTCGACTAACTAAGTAACCGCTAATTTGAACAGAAAAAGGTAGCCAAATTAATTCTGTATACAAAAAATTTGAATATTTGTTTTATATATTTAATATAATAATTTTTGAATTTTTTTTTTAATATTTAAATTTTTTAAAACTAAAAAAAAATGTTTAATTTTATGATCAACTGTATATTAATAAACTCTAAGATCCTGCATACCAAAATCTTAAAAAAATGGGTGTTGCTTTGTCTTGGACATGGCCGTATGTTGCACTTGAATTACGTCTCGTAATATGTGATAATTTCTATATAAAATATTGTTATTACATATGTAATCTACATCAAAATCATGTTTGAACACTAAGAAGTCCTCCGGCCTCCGGGTTTCCATATTTTGTTTACGTTGCTGGTGTAATGATTTGTGTTAACCATTACTTATATTAGCAATATGATTCTTCTAATTAAAAGAAATTTATTTTCTTACAAATTGAACTTTTATTTCTCAAATGGATGACACAAGAAGAAAGGGACAAAAAACCCTCTACATGCATGATACACAGAATACAAGACGCATACAAATCGCCATCTTGATATTTCATGACGTCACATTCTTCTTTTATTATTATTTTATTTGTTAAGTGAAGATTATTTTTTTAAACTGACGGCTTAAACGATTTTTTTATGATTATAAGAACAATAAACATAAAAAACAATTAAAAAAACTCGGCAAATTAATACATTTATTTACACTCTCTAAGAACAAAAATCAGAAGAATGTGACGTCACGCGCATAATCAGCCAAAGTGAGCATACCTTGTATTTCTGTGTATCATGCTCTACATGTGTCTGTCAAAAATTAAACTTGGTAAATCAAGAGGTAAGCCAATATGGATGTGAATTTTTCTTCTAAGCAAATGATGTAACTGTGGTGATGCGGATGCGAATCGCACGGTGATTGTCTTTCTTGATGTGGATGTGATCCGACATACTGGCATTGCTTGATTTGGTCATTTGGTGTTTTATTGCTACCATTCGATTGCTTTTGAAAAGCCCTTTCCAACCAAACGTACACGATCTTTGTATTTCGATCTAGCTTTTTGACGTGTATTTTTTTTTATTTGCGTGACAGCTCCTTAAGGAGCAAAGGCCTAGTGACTTGTACTCTCAACCATTACTGTGCGTGTGTTTTCTGCAAGAATGGGACCTACAGTTTACCGCCGAGTCCGAACGGCTAAATGAGATCCACTTTTTCTAGACAAATTTTACTCTTGGAGGTTTTGTCAGTTCCTCGCAAGAGGCAGTACCCCGGAAAAGAAGGTGACTATGAACAGGATTTGAACCCAGGTTCATTCGCTTAGGAGTCCAACACACTAACCACTAAGCGACGGGGCACTACTTTTGACGTTTTTTTTTTTTTTTTTTTTAACATAATAATACACTAATGACTTATCTTTAATCGATAGATTTTGTCAAGAGCTAACGATTAAAACTAGAATGAGTCGTAACTTCAGATGTTGAAGTCTAAGGGAAACGAAACGGAAACAACAATATTGAAAACGAAAATTAAAAATGAGAGGAAAAAATGTAACCACATTTTCATGAATTCGGAAAAGGCCCGAAAGGTTAATTAATCCTTAAAAAGAAGCATTAGACCTTACCTTACCTTACCTTAGATGGCGCTACAGTCCGGGATGGACCTGGGCCTCAACCAACAAGTATCTCAAGCCAGCTAGGTCCCTAGCTACCGGAGAATTGATGTCCATCTAAGACGATATTTTTACTCTTTAGACTAGGTCTGTGTCGCTGTACAGCCGGTACAGTTCTTCATTGTATCTTTTTCTCCACTCTCCGTTAATGCATACGGGACCAAAAATCACCCGGGGAATCTTTCTCTCGAAGCAGCCTAAAGCGTCCTCATCAGCTTTTGACAACGTCAATGCGTCTGCACCATAGAACAGGAATGGGATGATGAGGGTCTTATAAAGGGAGAATTTAGTTGCCCGAGAAAGGGCTTTTCTATTCAATTGCCTTCTTAGCCCAAGGAAGCAGCGATTAGCAAGAGTTATTCTTCGTTTGATTTCAGCGCTGCACTAGTGTTGTTGTCGGAGTTAATAGCGGAGCCCAGGTAGACAAAGTCCTTAACTAGTTCAAAGTTTGAGCTGTCTATGGTGATGTTTTGTCCAAAACGTCGATGTTGTGTGTCTCTTCTTGATGACAACATATACTTGGTTTTGCCATCATTGACTGCTAAACACTTCTTCGCCGCTTCCGTCACAATACTCACAAAAGCGCTATTGATATCACGCTGTGTTCATCGAATATGTCAATATCCTCGGCGTATGCGAGTAATTCGACGGACTTTTGAAAGATCTTGCCTCTGGTGTTGGCGTGCGAGTTCTGCACTATTCTTTCAAAGTATGATGTTGAAAAAGTCGCATGACAACGCATCGCCTTTTCAGCGCCAGCCTTGTCAACGCCAGCGTGCGTTTTCCATCGTTATTTTCACAGGCCGACGAGTTTGGCAGAGATGTTAAAACTGCACATTGCTCCATATAACTCGTCTCCAAATGCTGTCGTAAACGGTTTTGAAATCAATAAAAAGGTGGTGGATATCGATTTGAAGTTCTTGGGTTTTTCCAAGATCTGGCGTAATGTGAACATTTGGTCGATAGTGGACTTTCCTGGCCTAAAACCGCACTGGTATGGACCTATCAGGTTGTTGACGAATGGCTTTAGGCGTTCACATAATACAGCAGAAAAGATCTTCTAGGTGATGTTGAGGAGACTCATACCCCTGTAGTTGGTGCAGTTCACAGTGTCTTCTTTTTTGAGGATCGAGCAGCAAATTATTATGAGATCCCATTCATTTCATCGCGCATTCATCTAACCATATCTTGCTTATGAGTTGGTGCATACTTATAGCCAAGTCATCGCCTTCAGCTTTGAAAAGCTCGGCAGCTAGACCATTGGCTCCGGCGGCTTTGTTGCTCTAAAGCTTAGATAAAGCTAGCTTTACTTATCCAGACGTGGTGGGCGGAATTGTTGGCGTACTTCGCCCAGATAAAATGGACCCTTCTGTTATACAGTCTGCAGAAATGTTTTTTTATTATTCTCAGCATCGACTGCGATTCCACTACGATGTTCCCTTGATCGTCTTTGCAAGCTTCAGTTCGAGCTGGTAAAACTTTCGAACAATAACAGCTCTTCATTTCCGCGATCGGGCGCTTCTGATCCCTTCTTCCTTGCGTTTATAGGTACTATAAGACAAGTTATGGATTCGTGCAAAAAAAATTCTAAGAATTAAACATGACATTACGATGATAGAGAAGTCGACAAATGTGGGTCCGGAAATTCCGTCTGTGATGAGCCGATATGTTTCAAAGTTGGTGTTTAGTACTTATTTAGTAGTATCTCGGGGTGTTTTTCATTTTTGCTCTAGGTCGAAAAATAACAATACTTGCCATACAATCTTTACCAAAAGGTTTGATTTTCTCGAAAACGGCTCTAACGATTTTGATAAAACTTTCAGTTAGAATGCATTTTTCGAAATTTGTTTTATAACGGTACCTCTCATAGAACCGGTTTTTTTGAAATGCGGTTTTATAGTAAACCATTATCCCTTTATTTAATTTATAATTAAATTAATATTGCAATTCAAATTTTTAAATAACTTTTTTTCGATTTTTTAAATTTTTCTAAAAAAAAATAGTTTTCGAAATATTTTGAAAACGGGTTGATTGAGTTTTTTCCCCTTCTGATCAGGCTACAATTTATAAAACCTTTAAACGCCCAAAACTCGAGTATAACTTTCACATCTGGACAGGAGCTTCGCAAACATCGCTATAACTGCTCAATAGAACACAAGCGCAGTGTGCTCAACATGAAAAGAAGAAATAGTTCCGTGCCATTTTGCACACTTTTGAAAGTGTAATTAGGCCGAATATTAATATTTTGGCACTATGTCGCTTTGGTAAAGCGTCATACAGCCAATTTGGTACTATGTCACTTTGGGCTTTTAAATTTGTATTACCATTATATTATTTACGCTTTGTTTGGCAATGTGTTATGAAATCAGAAGTAAATTCCATAAATAGTTGAAGGTGTGCTGTCTGCTGCATGCTTGGACTCACTATTGAATTTGGAGTAAATGCGAGGTTGTTTATAGCAAAGTTTTCAAATCCGTTTAAAAATATGTAGATATACTTTGTTCAAACTAATTTGGCGTTATGACGCTTTACCTAAGCGACATTATACCAATAGTTGTTATTCGGTCCAATGTTACTTTCGAAAGAATCATTGTGCCAAATTTTTAAATTTGGTATAATTTAGCTTGGCAATGTCACGGCAAAATAGAAATGGCAAGAGAACGATAACTGGTGCGTCAGTCTATGTCCCTCCGGGAGGGGCAATTTTATAAAAAAGCACTTGCATTGTAAAAAAAAAAAAAAATTACGGAATGGCAGCTAAACATCCATTACTTAATCCTAAACTTGTTGATTTTCCAATTTTTATTCTTCCGGGGATTTAATTTTAACCAACGAAAAAACCGGTTAGAGATTCGCGAAGTACTCGCTCTAGATACTCATCTACTTTATTGTCAAGATTACAAAAAACACCAGGTAATTCAGGTAATTGATAGGATCTATATAATACACCTCTTTTATTTATTTCTTCTCAATATTTTTTTTTTTTTTTTTTTTTTTATAATTAACGCGCGCACAAGGGACTATTTGTTTCCCTTTTAATGTAACACACTGCGCGGGCATTAGGAGGATAGGGAGGGGAGAGATAGGAGGTGTCGATTAACATTGGTTTTAAATGTTTGCAAATTGAAATGGCAAGGGAAAATCTCGCCGGGTAAACCATTCCAAAGTCGTGTTTTACGGCTAAAAAAAGAATCCCTATATTTCACGGTACGTCCGAAATTGGGTTCAAGGGTGAACTGATGGGCATTCCTAGCAAGACGAGTATTAATATTAAAATAAGCATGAGAATGAGCTTAGTAAATCAACCATAGTGTATTATTACAACTATTGCCGTGAAATTGCTGAAATTGTTGCGTCTCATACCAATTTTGACATCTGTGGGGAAGGAAAGACGGTACATAGTTGATTATTACAACTATTGCCGTGAAATTGATGAAATTGTGGCGTCTCATATCAATTTTGACATAGGTGGGAAGGAAAGACAGTACAAATCGACGAGACTTTCTTAACACGAGGAAAATACCAACGAGGACGAATGACAGAACAAATGACGATCGTGGTGTTGGGTTTATATTGCAAGGAAGATAAACTTTTCTTGGAAGTCAACTTCAAATGCAATCAGGATTTATGGCCTTACATCCATTAATATGTAAATCCCAACACCAGTCGTATTTGTACAGACAGCGCGCAACAGTATCAAGGTGTTGAGAAAATGTTCCCTGGACCTATGGTTCATCAAACCACGAACCATAGCAAAGGGCAATTTTTGGACGAAACGGACCTAACTATTAAAACAATTTTATGCCGACGGAAATTAACCCACCTTCAACAGTATATGGCGCTTTTTTTATTGAAAAAAAGGTTTTGAAAAAGAGTACAAAGACGATTTGGGGTCTCAAATCATGCAATTTTTAATCGATGTAAAAAAAGTGTATCCAGGTTTTGTTGATGGTGTGGAAATTGAAGGACACAACTTAAGGACCTTGACCCTTCTACCGTTCAAAGTGAAGACATAGAACATTTAATACCTTCAACACAACAAAGACTCCTTACAATAAAAGACGAACTAGACGAACTCAATGAACCCGACATTAAGGACGATACAAGTGATAACTTTTCTGACGAAACTGAATTTCATTTTTGAACCCTTATAAGAAACCAATCCTAGCTAACTGAACAACTGACTTGACTTACTCACAAACTGACTAATTGATTGACTGACTTTGACATGGAATGCAATGCAAGTCTACCTCCTCGTGGTGCATTCTGGGTAACGCTAAATGACTTGCTGAATTGCACTTGTAAGGAGTAATTTATTCATTCGCTTACCTCAAAGTAAAAAAGGTCGAATACTTTTTTTTCAAACAAATGTTTTCAATGATGAACACTTAATTGAATCAAATAAAATATTTTCAATATTCGACTCTGTCAACCTAACTCAATTGAATCCAACCAAAAGTACGTTTTTAAAAAAAATATCTATGAAAAAGATGTTTTCGTAATTTTCAATTTTCTCGGAAAGTAGAAGACCAATAGACATCTGGTTTTCACTGTTTGATCAAAAATAACTTTTAACACAAAACCTTTTAAGTCAAAACTGTATTTAAGCACACAATTTTGAAAAAAAGAAATAATGAAAAATGCAATTTATATGTATTGTTTTTTTTATTATAAGTAATTTTTTTTATATTTTTTTTTTAAATTGTGTGTAATGCGTGCCATCAGCTTGAAGATATCCCATCTTCAGCGTATTTTTTCCGTTTTCACTCGCTCCGGTGCTGTGTTTTTGAAAGAAAGCCCAAATGGAAGAGCTTTACTTACATAAAATTACGAGTCCCTGAGTTCCATTGCCGAAAGATGTCCAAATGATGCACCAGAAGAAAATACAAACGATGTTTAGTGCATGTATCATATTTTTTTATTATTTATCTAATTTTTTTTGATTATCTCTTTGTTTCCTTCTCTTCTTTCTTTCTCTTTTTTATTTTCTTCTTCATTGTCTTGCCAATGACTATAACATTTCTAAATCTATATGTAAGCTTCAGTAATCTTCTAATTGAGAAGCATGTTAGCGATGGTATGAAATCTTTTGGGTTTTCTTCTGTCAACTCCAATGTTCCAAAGCATTTTTCATGTTTTACAAGCACTTTGTTGGATGTATTTTTTATTAACGATAGCCGCAGTATACTATCTTATGATCAGTTGTCTGCACCAGCTTTTTCAAAGCATGACTTAATATTTCTAATTTACTATTTCAAAACTACATTTTCAGCTCCTTCATCGTTTGAGAATAGGAACTATAGAAATATTGATAGAAATGCAATTGAACAACACATTTTGTCCATCCCTTGGAATAATTTATATAGAATGGCATTGCCTGACGAGCAAGTTCAATTTCTTAGTGATAATTTAAAATTAATTTTAGACTCTCATATACCTATAGAAAGAAAAAAGGTTTACAGCGTACCGAAATTCTGGTTTACTTATTGAACAACGCGACATAGCCTACCATCGATGGAAGCGTTTTCGAATTGACGAATTATATGAAGCATATAAATCTTTACGAAATACTGTAGTTCGCGAGATAAGGGCGGCTAAAGTTGAACATTTTTCCAATCGGTTAAAAGCAAACCTAAATGGCCGTGAACTGAGGAAAAATCTTCGTGATTTTGGTGTCGGTAAAGCAAGGTCTCTCAATTGCCATAATATCGATGTCAATGATCTTAATAGTAAATTCTTGAATTTACCATTTTCGACTTTTTCAAACCCTCTGACAACTTTATCTGAAAGCTCAAGTGAATTTATTGCTCCCTCTGATCTTCAAACACGAGAAAATCTATTCGAATTTGGTCGAGTTAGTAATCTCGAAGTGGTTGAGGCTATTATTTCGGTAAAATCCAATGCGGTTGGGGTGGATGGTATTCATCCTGTTTATTAAGCCTTTAATATTGCCATATATTACATATATTTTTAATTTCTCACTACAGGATTTTATCCCCACCAGTGGTAATTAGCTAAAATCATTTCTGTACCAAAAAACTCCAATTGCACCGAGTTTATACCGATCTCAATATTACCTTTTTTATCGAAAGTCTATGAGCGAATGTTACATATCCAAATTAATGAATATCTAAACCAAAATAATCTCTTAACAAATATACAATCCGGGTTTCGTACAGAGCATAGCTCTTCTGAAAGTTATAGATGATATTCGTATTGGTCTTGAAAATGACAACATAAGTTTTTTGGTACTGCTTGATTTCTCCAAAGCCTTTGACATGGTCAATTACGACATTATATGTGATAAACTGCGTCACTTTTTTAATTTCTCCGAACCAGCAGTAAAGTTAATTTCTAATTATCTTTGTGGAAGAAAACAAGCATTATATGCAAATTACGAATTGTCAAATTTTCTCCGGTCCCGCATGGCGTTAAACAAGGATCAATCCTTGGACCGCTTTTGTTCTCGATGTACATAAATGAAATTCCAAGTGTAGTAAAAAATTCGATGATGCATATTTATGCGGATGATGTTCAGGTTTATCACAACTGTCCTCTAGGTCTTATTGAGAACTGTGTTGAAAACCTTAACCAGGATCTCAAAAACATTTCTAACTGGTCATTACAGAACAAACTTACACTAAATCCAATTAAATGCAAATGTATCGTAATATCCCGTAACAAATTAGATCTCTCGTACTTCCAAGCTATTTCTATGAATGATCACATAAACGGCGTTATTGGTAAGACCTACGGAGTTCTACGATCACTATGGATATCCCAGTCATATACACCCCTACCAACTAGAATCATGTTAGCTAAATCCTTGGCCATCCCAACGCTTTTAAACGGATGTGAAATTATTTATAACTGCGATGCGGAAAGTAGGAGGAAACTGAAAATTGCTTTCAACAGTATTATTCGATACATTTATGGCCTTCGCCGATATGACACGTATCACACTTATCTAAGAACCTGCTTCATATGTCACTCGAAAACTTTATTAAATACCGCACATTAAAACTATTTTCCAATGTTTTAAAAACTCGTCAGCCATTATACTTATATAATAAACTTCATTTCGGCGTCTCAAAGATCTTTGTGCATAATCCTACCTGGTTTTTTGTTTTTGATATCAGAAAGGCAGTTTTTCGTAGCAGCAACACGATTGTGGAATTCACTTCGATTAAGTTTGAGGGAAATAGGCGAAATGGGAACCTTTGTAAAAGGCTTACACTTGTATTTTACTAATCTAAGCGAATAATATTTTTCCTTTTTATGGCGACATATTTAAGTCATTGGCTTTTCTTTTCTTTTCTTCTCATTTGTTATTTTCTTAAATTCTCTTTTTTTAATTTTTTTTTATTGTTATGTTTGTAAATTATTTCCAATTTTTTGCTTTTGTATATGAATGCATGTATTTCAATCTTAAATGATGTTAATGATGTAAATGTAAATGATGTTTATTTTTTTTGCTTTTTAATTTTTTTATCTTTTTTCTTTTAATTAAACCTTCACAATTAAAAAAGATTAATTCTTAATGTGTAAGACATAAATATCAAATAAATTGAAATTGAAATTGAAAAAAAAAAATTGCCCCTCCTGCCATAGAAAAAATGTTTGTATTCAGTCCCTCTACAAAAATCCGTTGTAAAATCATGGCGCCACAATTATCCTGCTCTCCCCGAAGAAATAATGTACCTACAATTTACCGCCGAGTCCCAACGGCTACATGAGATGCACTTTTTCGCGACAAATTTTACTTTGGGAAGTTTTTTCAGTTCCTCTCCAGAGGCAGTACCAAGAAAAATAAATTGCACAACTGGATCGCACGTACTTGCTCATATGTGCGGTCACATTGTAGAATAAAATTTAAGAAAATTAAAGTAACAGACAGGACAGAATTTTGCCAGTAACTCGAATATGTTTCTCTATCATCGTAATGTCATGTTTGATTGTTAGCTCAACATTTATAATAGTACATATAATCGCAAGTAAAAAGGTGGCTATGAGCGGGAGTCCAACCCAGGCCTTTCGCTTAGCAGTACGATACACTAACCACTAAGCCACGGGGCACTAAGCTAACGATACTAATATACAAAAAGAAAAAATCGTTAAGAGCCGCAAAAGCGTAAGTTAAGCTGGACTTGAGGTCTTGCACAACGAAGAATTAAAATTACCCAAGAACAAACGATCACCAATTAATGACGAGCTACATGAATTTGTCAGGTATATCGATTGTGACCGAAAGTTGTATTGTTCACTTTACACGCGTTCTATTTAAAAGAAACAAATTAATTAAGTTAATTTAGCATACAAAGCTTCTCTGGACTTGACAGTAACCAAAATGCATGCTTACGAAAAATTATCATAAGTTAGTAAGCAAAAGAAATACCGAAATGACTAGTCTATTGTACAAGCTTTAACTGAAATTGGCAGTTGTTATTAAGTCTGTCTACTGACACCTCTGCAATGGCTTTCAGACTCTTTCTCAAGTAAGATACTTTCAGACAACTACACAGAAAGAGTTTTTAAAATAGCCTTGAAGAGTTCGATCAATGCTATACATCGAATCACAACAATCACATCGAATCAAACGCTTACACATTTGAGGCTAGTTGGAGCGATTTTGGTTATATTCATGAAGATAGCATTAACTACAATACTAGAAGAGCAATGCCCTAATGATGAATTCTTATTCCCCCTAAATGACATTGATGTGCCCACATGGGAAGAAAATGTTCAAGCATCTTAAAGCTTAAACATAAGAAGATCCTTGTTTCATGGGTTAAGCGATCAAGCATTTCCTAATGCTTGATGTATTTCAAGCTGCCATAATGTATTGTTTTATTGGTTGTTTGGTGATTTGATGACAGAAAACATTTTTAACGCTTGAATGTTCCGCTTTATCTGAGATCCTTAGCCCATTTACTTAATACAGAAATGAAAAGCTTATTGTAAAAAAGACTCATTTTATACATCTACCACAATAAACCATTTCTCACTAACAGTTTATTATTCAGTCCGGTCTGCCAAGTCATACGTCCGTTCATCCTAACGGGAAGTTGGGATTATGAATTAAGCGTCAACTTGAAACCTACAAGCTGTAACAGACTTTTTGTCATGTAAATCGTCTGTCATTATATGAATGTAATGCCAGATTTTATGCATAATTTACCTCCTCATCTGCATCGTCGGAGCGTGAATAACATTTTCCAAACGAAACAATACAAAAACAAAATAATAAATTGCAAATCATTATCGCATTATTATAGCACCTATGCAATGCGCTTATAGATAACTTTATGCATCGCTAGCTGTTGTTGACGTGGGATGGGTGCAAAATAAAGCTGCACAATGAACATTGGACATGGGATTTGAAAAGAGATATCAACGTGGGTGCGGTTGTCTTATGTAGTCGACAAATTAAGTGATTCAATGACTTCTTTTGACACCGTTTAACGGATAAAATATATATAAGTGCCATCAAAAGGATTGGGATTTGTGGAAGGCCTCTTCAAAGGAAACAGGTATTTAATTTGGAAATTTAGTAGAACGAGTTGTTCACATAAGATTTGTCGAAAGAAATCTGTTTCAAACTAATTTAGGCTTGATGGTATCTATACACATAAATACAAATTATGTGTGTGTTCTTAATATCAAAATAACAGCTTTTTACAAGATGCATATGGAAGTATACACAGTACTTATAACAAAAACACAATTTTTAAAATTTTTGTCTGTCTGTCTTTCTTTCTGTCTGTTTGTTCCGGCTTATCTCGGGAACGGCTGCACCGATTTTGACGGGACTTTCACTGCAAGATTGCTGATGTTCAGGGAGTAACTTAGGCTTAAATTACCCACTAGGTAGCAGGCTCGTTTTTTTTTATTTATTATTTATGGACCGATTTTGACGGGGCTGCCACAGGCAGATAGCTGATCTTATAATAAATAAGTAAGGCAATTTGAATCACCCCTAGAAAATTCATAACGGGTTTCTCAATAAGAGCGCTACAAAAGTTTTTTTTAAATAAAACAAAAACGTTTTGGATATCAATAAAATTCTTTATTTTTGTGAAAGTATGTTTGATGCCATTATGTATGGATCTCGATTTATTTTGCATGGCCACCACGCGCACGCTTGCAGAAGTCCAGACGCTGAACCCAATTTTCGACGGTTTTCAAGCATAAATCGGCCGGTACTGCTGAAATTTCACGTTCGATATTCGAACGAAGTTCATCAATCGTCGCTGATTTGTTGGCATAGACCATAGACTTGACGTAGACCCCCAAAAAAAAAATAGTCTAACGGCGTCAAATCGCACGACCGAGGCAGCCAAGCGACTGGACCATTTTTTTTTTTTTTTTTTTTATAATTAACGCGCGCACAAGGGACTATTTGTTTCCCTTTTAATGTAACACACTGCGCGGGCATTAGGAAGATAGGGAGGGGAGAGATAGGAGGTGTCGATTAACATTGGTTTTAAATGTTTGCAAATTGAAATGGCAAGGGAAGATAACACGTTCTCCAAACTTGGTTTTCAATAAATTAATTGTGACATTCGCTGTGTGGCTTGTGGCGCCGTTGTGTTGGAACCATATGTCCTCCAAGTCGATATTATCCAATTGGGGCCAAAAATATTCGGTTATTATTGAACGGCAGCGATCCCCATTCACAGTAACGTGCCGGTCCTGATCATCACGGAAGAAGTACGGCCCAATGACGATGCCGGCCCATAAACCACACCAAACCGTAATTTTTTCGGGATGCAATGATGACTCATGGAGTACGTGTGGATTGCTGCCCGACCAATAACTCATATTTTGTTTATTGACGAAGCCATTCAACCAGAAAATGATTTTTCGATGAAAATCCGAATCATTTTCAAGTTGTTGCTCAGCTCAATTCAAGAACTTACGACGCTTCTGGTGGTCAAGCGACTTCAGTTCTTACGTCAATTTAATCTTGTAAGGATGTAGGCCAAGATCTTTTCGCAAAATTCGCCACAACGACGTCACAGAGACGCCCAACGCTTAAGAATGACGTGTGAGAGACACATTTGGGCTTTCTGCAACTGAAGCTTCAGCGGCAGCAATATTCTCGACACTACGGGCACTTCTTTATCTCACTGGCACGGAAACATTTTGTACTGTGCCTGTGGATTCAAATTTTTCCACTAGACACTCAATTGTTGATCTGCTAGGACGATTATGATGACCATAAATTGGACGTAGCGCTCTTAACGTTGAGGCCACTGACTCCGAATTTTGGTAGTAAATTTTAATAATTTTGACTCGTTGTTGGCTCGTATATCTTTCCATCATGAAATGGCAAACCTTACTAAAGAGAAATGTCAAAAGAGTAGCAAGAAATATGGCATCATTTGCTGTCCCTGTCCCTCTACTTTTGTAGCGTCCCTGTTGAAAAACCCTATATTTATGTTAAGAATGTGCCGCCGTTGGGGAAACTATTCGTTAAAGCCATCATAATCACATTCACAAGTTATCCGTAGGAAGTTGTATGTGACCATATTAATGAGTTTTTAATAATGAATTCCGTGGGTATTCTTCTTCCTTATTTAAACAGCTATTCTGAAGATAGTTGCACAATTTTCAAAAATATTTAAAATTTAGTTTTACAAATTGTACAACGTGAGGGAAAATTAATCGCCTTATTGGAAAACGCTATAACTTCTATAAATGGCGGCAAATGTCGATTCTGTTTTGAAATTTAATTTAGAAATGAAACAGATGCAGAACACACGTCAATAAGAAATGGAAAGTTATACTCCACAAGAACGCGGAAAAATACAATAATTCGTCTGTGGTATAAGCAGAAGCACTTTGTCGTGCATTTCCCAGCCATGTGATACAAACCTGACAAATACATCGCTGTTGTTGCCGAAGATGTGAAAGAAGACCCCGGAATATTGACCAGACGAGAGACGACGTGACACGCAATTGAGCATTAGCCGTGGCATGGCGGTCAATAGAAAGATCCGAAGGTGTTCTCTTACAAAGTGCAGACCGTCCATCAGATATTGGCTACCAAACACGTATAATCAATGCTCAAACCAACAATACCATTCATTTAGCTGTTTTTGAATTTTTCGACTTACTCAGTAAAGGCTATTTAAAATGTTAAGGCTTTTTTTGGATTTATGTCAAATATTTTATTATTTATCTAATATATATTGGCTGCATACCAAAATGTAGAATGTATTTTGATAAACTGTATTTCAAAAAAATCTATAAATCTTTATCAGAAAAAATCTGTTTTTAAGTTTCTCTCATTGGATTACTATACCAAATTTTATATTGGAAAAGAACAAGGTGGTTGTAGAATTTTTTTTTTATAATTAATTAAAAAAATATAATTTTTTAGTACTCTTGAAACTAATCTTTAATTTGTTCATAGTTTAAAATTCTTAAAACCGAAAAAAAAATTATTAAAAATCAACTGTAATACATATGTACAACGCCAAATTTAGCAACAAATCCTTTCTTTTATTTTTGTATATAAAAAAATTGTTTTGAGAACAGGAACAGGGTCTGAAAATTTAATTTTCAAACACAATAGTTTGACAGACAGGAGTTGTTACATATATATGACCCCGGTGATATTCAATGGACATCTGAAAATACCGACTTGGAAATGTCACATTTTCAGAACTTCCTCGCAATAGAAAACAAAATAACAAAAAAGCTCAAGTTAACCAATTGTTCAATGCTCGCGTTCACCGCAAAAATCTATTTTTAATGCTGCACTTTATGCATATGCTCCAAGGTAATGGAAATCAGCCAAAGTGATTATGGTTCCCAGATGGGGCCTTATAGACCTGATGGACGTCAATAATTCGGCCCGGAAATTATTTCCTATAGCCTTCTATTTCAGTTTGTTTTTCAAAATGTAAAGGTATGTCCACACCAAAGAAAAACTTTTTTTTAAACATTTTAGAAACATTTAAAAAAAATCAGAAATTTTTCTTTGTTTCTGAAATGTTTCTTACATGTTTCTGAAATGTTTTGTAGGTCTGAACACCTCCTGAAATGTTTATGAAATGTTTTTTTTTAAACAAATGGAAAAACATTTTATTTTGGACACACTTTAAGAGATATCTTAAATCGCATTTCTTAATGTTTTCCCAGCTTTTCATATAAGGCCTAGCAGTAAGGCTTAAGATTAAAAGCCAGTTTTTAGTTTGTTTGGAGACCAAGTCTTTGACCTTAAACAATAATCTTAATATAAAAATTCCTAAAAAATAAGAATTGATTTACAAATTTGTACAATATTACATAATACATTTTCAAACTTTATATTCTCTCTATATAACCTATCACCGCCAAATTTCAATTGCAAGAAACCTCATGGTATAAAAACGTCACAAGAGCTGTCGAATCATTAGGGCGTCTTTATTAAGCCATAAATGGGATTGCCAGATCAGTCGCAACATTCCCCACCAGTATGTCCTATGGAGGTCCTACTTTTTGACAGCGATTTTTGTAGCTGGTCTCTCATTAACTCCAGTGACAGTTTTAACACTACACTACCATCAGCACCTGATTTAACAGTAACCACTCGTCCCTTTGGCCAGCAGAGCTTGGGATTATCAGGATTCACAATCAACATAATGGCAAGTTGCTGGGTCGTTTTCCAACCCCTCCGGAGTTACACGCCTTTGTCATCCCCCTCTACTTATGGCTCTGCTACCAAGCAGGAAGTAGTTAGGCGTCAGGGCTTCGTCTTCTTCGTGATCAATTGGAATGTATGTCAGCGGTCTAGAATTAACGATCATCTCCACCTCCATCAGTATGCCTTTCATAAGCTCATCGGTTGGATTACGTGGCGGTATTATTCTATGACAGACCGCACCAGACGCTCCCAGCGCCGCCCATATGTGGCGAACTGGGTGGTATAAAGCGTCATTTCGTTGAAGGATTCGTAAATGCTGTGGTTATTTTATTTTGATCAATTACGTTAAATGTGTCTTTCAACTCTCGTCCCGCGCCTTTGAAATTTGTCCCATTGTCACTCCAAAGTTACCACGTCTCGTAATGAAATTTCGAATAGCTACGATGCAGGAGTCCGTTGAAAGGGATATATGTATTGCTCTAGTTGTTAAACATGTTAGTAATACACCATACCTTTTTTCACTACTGCGCACAGAAACTAAAAGAGCCCCAAAATAGTTCACACCAACATATGAAAACGGAAAATGAAGCCAGCTTGCAAAGACAAAACATTCTTGGGGGAGAAGGTTTAGCATAACGAATCTTGCAATATTGAGAATGTTTTCGTACTTTGTAGAGAACAGTTCTAAGACGTGAGATCCAAAATGTTTGTCTTATTTCGTTAACGACAGTTTCATGGTAGCAATGGTAGCATTTACAATAATACCGGGACGAAACGCCAATTTTTGGTGGACTAAAGGCCGTAAAAAGCTATTTTGAATCAATAATTCAACAAAGTCCAAAATAAGTGCTGAGTCTTCTACTTAGTTGTTTTTTAATTTTATTTTCTTACAACATAGTATATAGAGTTTGTATTAAAACCTTCATTTCAATAATAATAATCATTAATGATTAAATAAGTCTGGTGAGATTTGATGATAAGATGAAAGGACATTGTCTCTTCTGAAGTCCTTCTAGTCGCAGCAACCCACTTGAATCAAGATAAGGAGAAATGGATCTTTTTTTTTTTGACGTGATAACGTCTTATAAATCTATGACAGGCTACACGTACGAAATAACATGACTCATGCTGATAAGACCCATGCTGATAAGACTCATGCTGATAAGACTCATGCTGATAAGACTCATCAGTCATGCTAACCGCGATACTGTGGTTCTTTCTACCAAAATCGATCGCAAACGTATTTTGAGCACCAGGCAAACATCAGGTGTGTGTGTGTATGTCGATTATGTACTTCTAAACCACCCAACGGATTTTAATGAAATTTACATGGTAAATATAGTTTTTTCCAGGGATTGTTCGTGTGAATGTTTGGTCCCGCTGGCATTATTTTCGCATTTCACATTAAAACATTTTTTCTATGGCGTAGTAACGCGCGCCGGGTTCCGCTAGTCAAATATAAAACTGGTGCCGATTGGTACTAGGTTGTTGGTACAATAGTATTGTTGTACTAGATTTTTAGTACTTAGTAGTAGAATTCAGTACTATTGTGTTTTTAGTACTACATTTGGTACTATATTTAGTACTTAGTAGCAGATTTAGTACTAGATTTTTGATAAGTGATAATTGGAATTGTATATGGTGTGAGTTAACGGTCTGTATGTTGGTGTTAATGTTATCAATTACGTTATCACGTAAAATTATCGTCCGTAAACCGACTTAACAGACAAACAACTTTTGTTTTTCTTTTTTTTATAAAGTGCAAAAGGGATTTGTGTTTCAGTTATAATGTTGAATACACTGCGCGAGCAACGTCCGGTGTCCTATTCTATTTGTAATCATTCAATGGATACAACTAAACCGAGGAGTTTGGCTGAATTGAAGCAGTCCATTCAAACAATAATTAATTAATAAAATAAAATTAATACCCTTCGGTCCGCAATGAATAATTTTCTGGTCGTTTTTTTCTGAAACGAAAAACGTCAAAGCTCAACCCTAAAAAATCTACAATTTTTCATTCTTCTATTCATTTATTCATTATTTCATTGCAACTACTTTTCTACACCCTTTACCATTTTTTGTCAAAAAAAAAAGAAATGAAAAAACAATTGAAAATAGGAATCATGTAAACAAGGTCTAAGAAACACAAATCCAAAAAATAAGTTTGACATATCATAACTATGTCATCTGTCACAAATATCCCATGAGTGGAATCGGCTAAGGTGATAGTTGATTGTCGCTTTTCTGATAGTCGTTTTTAATAATCAACTATTCTTTGCTCTGTGTAAATCGATCGGCAAATATTGTTTGTTTCTTGGCATCACTTATAATTATGTCAAGAATTAAATGTCATTTTTGAATTTTTTTAATAGTTATTTTTGTTTCGATTTTGTGATTTATGTGTTTCTTTTCAATCACTTAAGGCTGGGTGTACCTCGAAAAAAATTGATGTTTGTTAACAAATTGGCAGATAACTTTTTTATTTTAAAAGATATTTTAACGAAATACATTTAAATATTTAGCTAACATACAAGACTTAAAATGTTCATTGTAATATTTTCTTATTTTCCAAAATTGTAAGTTAGAGATCAAAAAAAGATATAAATTTATCGTTCTTTTTCTCTAAACCTAAATCTTGGGGTTTTTATCTTAGTAATTTTATTTTTTTTTATTTTTTTTATTTTTGTTTTAGAACTAAATTAAGGCAATACCGGGAGTAAAACTATTTTTTTTAATTTAACTTATTTTTTTATGAAAAAAAATTCATCGAATCAGACGCAGTTTTCTCGATTCTACCGTGTTTGAACAGGTGTGATTTCTTCAATTTTCAATATAATTCATTGAAATGAAAAGACATAAAAAGATCATCTCAAATATTTACAATAAAAAATATTATAAAAAAAAATATTTTTAATTTTTTCGGTTTTAAACAAAAAAAACTTAAGAAAATGATTTATGTTGTTATTTTTTAAATCTTTGTGAATGTTTTCTTTAGTTTTCGAAGTTCAATTTTTTTCTTTATTTTATCTGAAAGCTGAGTTTTCAAGCTCGGGAGTAAAACTATAGTTTTTTTAAAAATTATTGTTTTTTAACACACTAATCACTGATTAAAAAAGCTAATATATCGATTGACTTTATAAAGAAAGTAACGTTCTAATAAATTTAATTTAATTTTTTTATTTTTTTTCAACATCTTATATTTTTGTATCGGCTTAGAAAATGTATGTAACAATAATAGTTTTTTTTGTACTTTAATCTTTGCAGTTTGCAGTTTACATATATACAATGATGCGAGTATAGTTTTTTTTTGCACAACTGGATTGCTTCACACAAGCAGGGTGACGAGATGGCTAGTTTTAAAAAAGGAATGACAAAAAAGAAGAAAAACGACTTTTGTAAATTAATGGTGTCTGGGGGGTGGGTATATGTTTAAGCAGGTTGATAAGTTTATTTTGAGTTTTATATTTTTTCATATAAAACTTTCGAGGGTAGGTAGATATTTAGGTATGTACCTACATACATCCCTACATAATGTGTGTATTTACGTAGGTATACTTGTTATATTATCTTTGATAAAATGTTCAGCTAAATTCAGGTCGTTCGGTCGGTCGTTGGTGTGGTAGATGGTGTGAGCGAGGGTGAGGGAGATACTAACAAGGAAAACTTAATAAGCACATGTGTATGTGTATTGTGTATATCCTGTTCTCGGTGACGGTGAACAACGAAGAGGATCGACAATGATTTTATTTTTTGAATTTTCATTTCATTGGCTTCGTTATCGTTGATGTTTAAGTTTGTGCACAAGTGGCTTTGATATTATAGGGACTATCAGTCAAGTTTAAGATTCGTGAACATAAAAAATGGTGATAATAATCAAACATTACATTACGATGATAGAGAAACATATTTGAGTTATTGGCAAAATTCTGTCCGTCTGTCTGTAGGTCTGTGTGTACGGATGGATTTTGGACTAGGTATAGCCTAAACGGTTGAGCCAATCGTCTTCAAATTTAGAAATTAAGGTTATTTTGACATTCTACGGAGGAGTTTTTTCAATTTTTACTTACGATTATAGGGAATATAAGGTAAGTTTAGAATTCGTGAATATACAAAAAATTTAGGTAACAATGAAACATGACATTACGATCATAGAGAAGTCTAAAAAAAGTGATCGACAAAAAATGTTTGTCTGTCTGTCTGTCAGTATGTATAACGAGCTGCAGCCTAAACGGCTTAAGCGATTATCTTCAAACTTGGTGTGTGTGATTATTTTGGAATTCCCCAGAGGGGACATTGAAATTTAAATTGTAGGTCTAAAAGTAAAGGTAGTGTAGAGAAAAATAAGTTTTTCATTAAGAGTTATGTATATGGCAGGTACCGTTAGTTTTGGAGCTAGAATGCCAATTTCAAAAACCGTCGGGTAGAGCACTTTAAAAATACTATGTACCAAGTTTGAATCAAATCGGCCTAACCGTTTAGGCTGTAGATATCGATTCGGACAGACAGACAGACAGACGGACGGAATTTCCGGACCCACTTTTTTTGACTTCTCTATCTTCGTAATATCATGTTTGATTGTTAGAATTTTTTTTTTACGAATGCATAACTTGCCTTATAATCCATATAAATCGCTAGTAAAAAACTATTCGATTACTACTGAATGCAAAAATTTCAATCGAGAAAACAAAAGCTTACACCTGCCCCTAAATAAACAAATTAGCACACAGGAGCAAGTACGTGCGACCCAGTCGTGCCTTTTATATATTTATTTTTTTTCTGAAATTCTTTATTTAAAAAATAATATGATTGAACAGACTTTTTGCTTTAAAAAAGGTATAGCACATTATTTTAAATGTTGCCGTTATTTTTAAATATACCTATATAAATATATTTTAGTGTAAGATAACGTAGGCTATTTACATTTTCCTGAATATCAATTTTGGTTGTGATATCGGTTCTAACCTAACCAGTTCTCAGGAAAGTCGATGCCAAAAAAAACTCCTTGGTGGTAGGTACCAGTTTTAGCCCACCGTCATATTTTTTTAACCAAAATTGAATGCACATTGATTTTTTACATACAAAATTCTTGGAGCTGTTTTTGACAAAAATAAGCTTTTACTTGACGGTTATATCGAAATTAAAAAAATCCTATGTCGAATGTCAAAATAAACTTATATTCCAAATTTAAAGACAACTGGCCAAACTCAAATATGTTTCTCTATCATCGTAATGTTATAGATATTTGATTGTTATCTCAAATTTTTTTTCTACACGAATGCATAACTTGTACTTAGTAGTTACCTATAATAATTGCAAGTAAAAATTAAACAATTAGGTATTACAAATGTAAAAAACCCGTGGTATTTTTAGCAATTCTATAGAAGATTAGTACAAAGAAATATTTTGGTTTAACTATAAATTTCTTTCCCGCGAGCTAAGTTGGGTAGGTCAACTAGTACCCTCATATAAACCTCAAACAAACAAAAGATCTTTGTTACTATAAATCAATAATATATAATCAATCAATAATAATATAAATCAATTTACAAACAATTTTTGATTGAATTTCTGCACATAGTTCATTCAGATAGATACCTACATATACATATGTATGTACCTATATGTATATGTAGGTACCTATCTGAATGGAAAGTAAAATTCAGTATATTTACTTCAAAACTGGTAGCAGTTTATACACATATATACAATGAACAAAAAAAGATACTGAATTATTTCATGATCTCGTTCGGTTTTTTCTTGCCTCACATTGTCACATTGCACATGCGCAGGAAACTAAGCACAAAGCATAACACTAAAAACCGTGCTCTTAATTCTCTCTCACTCAAATAAAATGTACCTACACCTACACTCCAAGCGGCTCTAGGTAAAAAGATTTTTTCTCGTCTCATGATAGTACTATAGGCAATATACAATGGAAATAATTAGAAATGAAATGACCTTTTTTTTGTTTTTTGTGATGTTCGTCCTTTCTGTGGCTCTCCTATAGTCCATAATGGTGTGCCTAGGAATTTGTTGTATTTTTTTGTTTTCAATTAGCTACATAAAAAAACTGGACCTGGAGAGCAAAATTAGTTCAAGTAGATATGATAATTGCATCGTTGGCCGGCCTATATTTTTTTAATTTTGTCTGTCTATAAGAACGGCCAAGATCAATTTTAACGTTTGCCAAAGTGTTTTTGACGTTGAACGAAAATCTTTTGTAAATTTTCATAAAAGATCTAGATAATTTTTTTTAATTTTATTTGGGGCCAAATTGTATGATGGAAATGAATCCATACATGTTCTTAGACTTACAAAAAATCACCCAAAAACAATGTGAAAATGGAAATATAACCCTAAACTAAATTGCTGAATAAGACACTATCAATGCAAAAAAAAGGCACGACTGGGTCGAACGTACTTGCTCCTATGTGCTTAATCATATTGGAAGGCATACATATATGTTGTATACTACTTGTATCTGTGAAAGATCTTTGATCTAGTATACAAATTGTATTGTATATGTATACTAGATGAAATGAAAATGTATACCTACATATGTATATCGCTCATCAGCAAGAAATTATTTTATTTCCAAACTCCAAACCAAAATAATTTTAATGCATACAAAACGAAATGAACCTAAAAAACTTCACAAAAGAAACAATTCAATTTGCATCATACCTTAGTTTTTTGTTCACCTTTCCTTTTTTGCCATTGTATATACATACATTGCCTATAGTACTATCAGGAGACGAGAAAAAATCTTTTTACCTAAAGCCGCTTGGAGTGCTAGTGTAGGGACATATTATTTGAGTGAGAGAGAATTAAGAGCATGGTTTTTAATGCTATGCTTTGTGCTTAGTTTATTACGCATGTGCAATGTGAGGCAAGAAAAAACAGAAGGAGAACAGAAATAATTCAGTATTTTGTTTTGTTCATTGTATATACACAGCTGGTGGAAAAAATAGGTGTGAAGAAAGAATTTGCTCTTAGATACGCGAACTGGAATGGACCTGAAGGACTTAAAAAATGGCGTAATATCCTGTGGAGCGACGAGCCTAAAATAAATTTGTTTTCTTCGGACTCCGGGCGTAAAGTAAGACGCCCAAAAGGAAAAGAATAACATCCCCGCTATACACAAAATACAATCAAACTCGGAGGTGGCAATATTATGGTGTGGGGATTTTTTCCTGGTACGGTGTCGGTCCTATATTTCTCATTAAAACCATATTAACAAAATATGGGTATAGGGTAATCTTGGAAAATGTCATGCTTCCATTTTCTGAAGAAAACATGCCCCTCCGATGGCATTTTCAACAGGATAACGATCCAAAACACACGGCGGGTCTCGTAAAAGATTGGTTTCAAGAGAAGGAAGTATCTCTTATCCCGTTGCCAAGTCAATCCCCTGACCTCAATCCCATTGGGAACTTGTGGAATGCACTCAAGCGAAAGTTAGGCGGGCAATATTTCACAAATGGAAACCAATTGTGGGAAGCCGTTCAAAGAGAATGGTATTCTATACCCAACCAGACATGCCAAAAATTGGTGGAATCAATGCCACGCCGACTCCAAAAAGTTCAAGCTAACAATGGAGGATACTCTGGTTATTAGAGTTAGGTAATCGAAAATTTAGGTAACCAATATTAAATGTTAATAAAATCAATATTTTTAATACTTTAGGAAGACGCGCCTATTTTATTGACCAGGCTAAAATGCGTCAATCGACAGTTTCGGCCACTTATTATGAAAATGTTCTATTAATTCAAGATCCTATTAAAGTCTTTTATTTTCTTTGTTATTGAAGTTTTATTAAAAACATAAAAAATTATACCTAATGCAACTGAAAAAATGTAAAAAAAATGAACTAATAAAAAGTAAATAGTCACACCTATTTTTTTGACCAGCTGTGTATGTTCCACTTCCATATCTATTATGCATAATTAAATTTTTGTTATACTTTTAGTTAATATTGATTCTTCAGATATACCATTTATTTCACAGTTTTTACCATACTCTATCTTATTAGTACCTAATGCATTATTTGAAATACCTGCTCCCGTATCTATTAATACACTTATTGGTTGATTTCTGCCTTTTATTTTTAATTTTAGAAAATTAATCTGTCCATCTGTTTTAAAGTGAATTATCTTCTTCTGGACATTAACCCCGGGTTTTGTTGACCGGGGACGTATCCGTATCCCTGAAAATTTCGCCTGTCAACATTCGCTTGTAATCTGTGTTGTCCTCTATTGTTAGTGTACTGACCCCTGTTTTAGATAAAATATCTACTTTTGTTTTGGTTGGAGGCGTTAAAATTTGGAAAGCGATTGAAATTCTTGTTAAAGTTACCTCTAAGGTTACTTCTACTTCTCTGTACTTTATTTAAATGTGTTATTTGGTTTGATCGATCTGGGTCTATTTCTAGTGCTACTTGTACAGCATCTGCAAGTTTTGTTGGTCTTGCAGCTGTTACTGATTTGATTTGTATGGTTCTGATAGGCCATTTTTGAAAGCTGTCATTCCTATCTGATCGTTTAATTTTACTATTACTTCTCTGTGATTTTGCCTTTGTTCAGAGATTTGGAATTTATTTAAAGAAGCTAGTAGTGCCTCTATTCGTGAAGCGAAAATTGGTATTGGTTGATTGCCTTGAAAACATGTTGAAATGTCACTATGTAACCTAGATGCAGTTTTATTAGACTTGAAAGAAGCTTTTGGTATTTTTTGCAAGTCTTCAAATTTTGTTGGTGTTTTTTAAGTAAGAGTTTTATTTTTTACTGTTTCTGCAAGCTTGGTAGCTAGAATAAACTGTATTAATGTTTCTTTTTGAGTGTCATCTTTAAGGGTGTCATTGTAAAATTCAATCAAACCTAAAAAATTATTGAGATGCTTATGATCTCCTTGGAATTCTGGTATTACCTTTGAGGCAGTCACTAAATCAAAATTTGCCATGTTTAAACTAGTGCTCTTACTTTTTAAGTAACTATTTATCTGTTCAACTAATTTGTCTAATATTTCTGCCCATGCTTTGTCGATCTCTTTGCTTCTTTTTTGGATATAATCGGCACTATATGTTCTACCTGGTGAGTTCTTAAGATTTTGTAGTGACTTTTCTAGTATTTCGAACTCCATTTATTATAAAAGTATACATGTATTTAATTATTTTTTTTTTTTATACATTACTTATATTTTTGAATGCATGTTTTCTTAAATATTTTTTTATAGTAAGCATTCAATTTACATAGTGTTAATATACTGTCTACGTAATTAAATGTTGATGTTGTTGACGCTGCTGCATTATTGTTGTTTATAATTTCTTCTTTGGACTCCTTGCCACCCATCTTTTTTAGTTTCTACATCACCTCTATTAATTTTTTTCTGGGCTCCAGTGCTTAGATTAATGATTTTTTGTAAATCCGCACACTTCCTCTGAAAGGCCCTTTTTCTTATCTTCTGTGTGCATTCCTATTTGTCTTTTATTGTATTCCTCTATGGATAGAGGTTTTGGGCCAGCTGATTTTACGTCGGGGTGTAGATTGGTGCCTCGTTTCCCGTCTCACTTGTTATGGGTTTAGGTATGTATTCCAGAAACCTTTCCCATTTCTCGAAGATTTTATTGATGTCTTCTAGTGCTGTCATGGAATTATATTGTTATGTTGTCTTCTTTTATTCGCTGGTTCGCAGGATCACCATTTTATGTTGGGGTTGTGATGTTGGGTTATTATCAGTTTTTCTAATTGTCCCTATCGGTAAGTATTTTGCTGAGCTCTCAATATGTTTGGTTGAATGTGGCTTGTTTTGGTTTATTTTATTTCGATGGGATCATTGTCTATAGTACTATCATGAGAGCAGAACAAATCTTTTTACCTAGAGCCGCTTGGAGTGCTAGTGTAGAGACACATTATTTGAGTGAGAGAGAATTAAGAGCATTGTTTTTTTTTGTTATGCTTTGTGCTTAGTTTATTGCGCATGTGCAATGTGAGGCAAGAAAAAACAGAAGGAGAACATGAAATAATTCAGTATTTTGTTTTGTTCATTGTATATATTTATATAAACTGCTATCAGTTTTGAAGTTTATATACAATGGTTTCGCTTAGCTGAGGCGAATAGTTTTTTGTAAGGGTTTATACACGATCCACCATTTTCATTGTTTACGTTTTTTTATAAGGAATATGTAATATGAAAACTGGTTCTTACATAAGTATTTATACATGCGTACGTCATTGACCAGACTTTTGATTCGAATTCTTTAGGATTTTCAATTTTTTTACTATTATGAAGGTTGTCGTCTTCAAATAATGTACACACATTCATTCTTGAAATTTAAACACAAACTTACTTCTTGCTGTATTTATACAAAGATACAAACGTTCTTGCAGTGGATGGATTTTTGTTTTGAATTTTGCTTTCCATTCAGAAAGGTAGCTACATATACATAAAGGTACATGCATATGTATATGTAGGTACCTATATGAATGAACTATGTATGTGCAGAAATTCAATCAAAAATTGTTTGTAAATTGATTTATGTATATTATTATTGATTGATTATATAAATTAATTTATTTTTACACCACTTTAGGTTTTTAAAAAATACTTTATTCAATACGATATCTTAATTTCTAACATTGAACTGTATGTGACAGCGTCTTAAATTCGACTGCCTCGAATGCCTCCTCCATTGTTCGTGGTGGTGTCCGATAATGGAAAAATGAGATTTGTGCCATGGTGGTGAAATAGTTCCGGATTGGATGTTTACGTTCAGCATCCGGAGATCGACGAATGTCATTGAGTATTTGTTTGGTTAAGTGAATCATCAAGATTTGATGATGTTAACTCCCCTCTTTCTTAAGAAAGATCGTCCCGATCTTTATGATATTCGACTTTGTATATGTCTATTGCTTTTTGCAATCGTTGAAATCGCATTTCCTGTGTTTCTAATTGGGATGTTGTGCTTCTTATTATCTTAAAATATTTTATTACACAGAAGACTAAACAAATCAATATTATAATTACTATTGTGGATGACATGAGTGGCTTATTTATTGTCGTTTCGATAATTGTGTTTAAAATGTTTATGTTATCAAATTTTAGCTCTTCAATTTCTGAGTTTACATAATTATTTATGACATATTTATCTATTGTATACGTTCTTAAATAGTTTTGAATTTTTGATGTAGGGTTTTCATAAACAGTGTCATCAATATTTGTTTTATTTACAAATGTGATCAAATATGTACCATTTATTGTTTCATTGTTTACAATATGGTTTCCGCTTAGCAAGATAGCACCATCTTTTATTATGTCAATGTCTTTGTTTTTTTCTTTTATTTTATCGCATTGTGCTTTTACATTGTTTAACAAGTTAGATAAACATGAATCTGTCTGACTAATTTTACAATAAGTATTTCTTAATTCTAATTTACATTTTTCAATATTAACATATTTATTTTTACAAAATGCAATGTTTTTGTTAATTATAAGCTTTCCGTCCGATTGACTGATAGCTCTTGTTTCATAAAGTTTACATGTTTTGTCTATGACAGGGTATTTGATAAAAACAACAATTACATCTTTATTTTGTAGTATTTTAAAATTGGATACGTCCATAAGATCACTTAGGGTGATAGGTTCGTGTTCATGATTAACAATTTGTTTTATTTCTTTTAAATTTAAAATACCCGTGTTTAATATATTTGATTTAGAGAGGGTGATGGTTTGTATTACGTTTTGTAATTCCATGATAATTAAGCGATTACGCTCTTTAGCCAATTGATGATGATAGGTAGTTTTAATTGAAGTTAACGATTCGGAAAGTTTGCGTATAGCATTGAATATTTGTGAGTTTGTTGTGTACTGTTTATTGTTACTCGAGATAAGTTCGTTGAGTTTGTTGTTTACGAGCAGAATGTCGTCGTGGTCTGGCGTTCCAGCAATCCATTTCCAGATTGTACCTAGAGTGTCTATAGCTCTTCTCATTCTAGTACTAGTTTCTTTTATTTGATTAATTAAAGTTTCTATGATTACAATATCTGTGTCATGTGACGAGTCTCTACCTGAGTCAACATATCTTATTGTATCGTCATTAGTTTGTCTCTCCAAATCAACTAGTATTTGTTCTATGTATGTAATATTAGTGACATGGAAAATCTCTTCATGATGTGTATATAAAGCGGCATTGCCCTCTTCTATGAGAACATAATTTTGTCTCGTATAATCAATTAGTTCAGCTGAAGTGAATGTGGCCAATATTAAAAATAAAAGTGATGACATTTCTGAAATGGGTCAAATATTTTTTATGTTATTCTTATGAATTTTTTTCTTTTTTGTTTGTATTAAGTTGCCTAGATCTTCCTGGACTATTTGTTTTTTGAATCTAGGTTTCATTTTGTCATAAACTGCAGCTTAGATTTTCTCAAAGATTACGTCTTTCTTTTTAAACTGCTTAGTCTTTGTTTTTTTGTTATGATGTTCAAGCATTTTTTCTTGCGTCATACCTAACTGAAATGCTAAATTATGCGGTTTTTTGTTAAATAGAATATCTATGGGTTTTTCTTCCGTGGAGGAATGTATAGTTTTATTATATTCTTTAACAGCCCTAAATATTGCTTCTAGATTACTTATTAGGCTGTATTCTTGCTTGATACATCTAGTAAGTTCCAAGAGAGTAGAATGAGTTCTTTCTACTTGTCCATTACTTCTACTATGTTGTGGTGGACAGAAATATATCTCTATTCCTAGCCTAGTCATTAAGGTCTTGAATTGAAGTGAAGCAAAACTTCTTTCATTGTCAAGTATTAATTTTTTTGCCTCTGGGTAGGTCTGTAATAGTTCAAGGACTTTTTCGTCCAAATTCGTCTTGTCTTTTATAAGTTTAATTGTTAAGTATTTTGAATAGGCATCTATACTCGTTAAGAATTTTAAGTTAGAGACAAAAAATAGATCTAAGTGTAATACCTCCCCCTCTTTTGTCGGAATTGGTGTCTCACCAATTGGTACCTTCATTGGGTGCCTATCATACTTATTTGAATTACATATGTTACAGTTTCTGACATATTCCTTAAATTGTGTCCTATAATTTGGCCAGTAATATTCATTTAATATTTGTTGAATATTTTCTTTGTAATTTCTATGAGCTCGTTTGTGAGTTTGCTCAATGATTGCTATTTGATCGTCCGCATTTCTTATATCATTGGCGAATGTTCTCGTATATAGGAATTTATTTGTGAACGTTCTTAGCAAACTTTCTTTGATTCTATACAAATCTTCTGGAGTGCAGTGTATAGCTACTATTCCAGGTTGAATATATTCTTTAAAAATAGGTATTAGGTCTTCTACATCTCTATATTCTACAAGGTGCCTAACTTTCCCTTTGAAATTTTCTATCTTTTCATGAATCGTGAAGTTTCCTGGAGATAACAAAATTTGTTGTTTAAAAGCGTTAAGAGGTTGTTTTGTCTCTAGGATTTGGGTGTTGTCACTACTTTCCGCTGAATGTATTGTATTATCTGATGATGAAACTGAGTCATCAATATGATTTAAATTTTGCCTTGAAAGGGCGTCGGCGACAACATTTGTTTTGCCAGGTTTATAAACCATTTTTGGCGCATACTCTTCGATGATTGCATGCCATCGTTTTAACTTTGGATTCGGGTTTCTAGCTGAAACTGCAAACGTTAATGGTTGATGGTCGGTGTGAATTTCGATATTAGTTACACCATAAAGATAGTTCCTTAAATTTTTCAAGGACCAAACTATTGCGTACAGCTCTTTTTCATTAGTAGCGTATTTGATTTCTGTTTCAGTTAATGTTTTCGAGATAAAAATTATAGGTTTATCATCTTGAGTTAACACGCCAGCGATTGCATCATTTGAGGCATCCGTAGTCAGTACGAATTTCTTCGTAAAATCAGGTTGTGTTAGCTCAACTTCTGTAACTAGGTGTTGTTTTAATTTTTTAAAGGACTTGATTGCTGCTTCATCAAGACATATTTCAGTCTTCTTTGCCAAGTATGTGGATACTTGTCCTTTTTCTCCTTTTAAGAACTTGGTCAAAGGTTTGGCAATCTGCGCATAATCCTTAATAAACTTACGATAATAACCTATCATACCAAGAAAACTACGTAATTGCCTGAGAGTTTTAGGTTCAGGAAATTCTTCTATTGTCTTTACTTTGTTTGGATCTGTTTTATTTAGATTTTGTGCAACGACATACCCTAAGAATTCTACCTCTTCTTTATAGAATTTCGATTTTTCGAGAGATATTTTCATATTGGCGTCTTTCAGAACCTGTATGATTATATTCAAGTGTTGTGCATGTTCACTTAAAGAATTTGAGAAAATGATGATGTCATCGATATAGACGTGACATATTTTTCCTATGTGAGGTCTGAGAATGTCATCCATTGCTCTTTGGAAAATGGAAGGTGCGTTTTTCAAACCAAATGGCATGCGTACATACTCGAATTTGCCATTATTTACACTAAAACTTGTTTTTTCAATATCTGATTCTTTCATTAAAATCTGGTGGAAGCCGGATTCTAAATCGATGGTGGAAAAGTATTTAGCTTTTCCCAAATTGCTGAGAATGACGTTAGTGTCTGGGATTGGATACTTATCAGACACTGTGTTTTCATTCAATTTTTTGTAATCGATGACCAACCTCTTTTTAGGTGTGCCATCAATATCCAATCCTTTTTTTGAAACCACCCAAACAGGTGAATTGTAGGGAGATTTGGAAGGTCGCACTATTCCTTCCTTTAACATTTTGTGTAGTTCGTTATTGACAAATGAATTGGCACTTAATGGATAAGGGTATTGCTTAGTCCAGACGGGTGTTTCCGTATTAGTACAAATTTCTGCCCGAATATCTGTCCTAAAAGGCAGATTCATATTTATTTGGCCGTGCATTTGTCCAATTTTATATTTTATTGAATTTATAAGTTCTTCTTTTGAAACATTTTTTTCAAAGATATGATTTAATTGGTCATCTTAAAAATACAATTTGACCACTTGATTTTTATATTTCAATACCTTTTTTTCGAAGTCTATTTTAGCCTCGATTTGGTTTAATAAATTGGTTCCGATGAGAACCTCGTACTCTAAACTATTTAAAACATAACATCTCACGACTCTATCAAAGATAAAAATGTCATGATAATGCGTTATTAAAATATCGCCTTTTACCGTTCTTGCACGTTTTTTAATAACTAATTTTTGTTCATTGTCAAATATACCTGCTTTGCAATACGAGCTAAATGCTCCGGTGTCGAGCAATATTTTAATTTCTTTATTTTTTAGTTTTCTTCTGATGTGGGGTAATCCCCCTGATCTTCTAAAAAAGAACCTTCGTTCTCATTAAGATTATTTATGCGTTCAGTTTTCATGGGCGGCTGTGAACTATTCTGAACACTCTCTCTTTCTCTTTTAATTAATGGTCTTTGTGGATTAACATATAAGGGCGTAGAAGGTTTTGCATAATCTTGTCTGAATGCGTTTGGTTGAAACGGGTTTTGTCTATAAAAATTGTTCCTCTGTTGGTTATTAAATCTCTCTTGTTCATGGCTTGTTATGGGACGGTGAGCTGATGAACCCAGCTCCATTGGAGATAGTGTTGGAGTTTGGTTTCTTTGTGGGAAACGAAGATTATTGTGGTGTGTGTTTGTAAACAATTTTTGGTCATGATGTCGGGTCATGTTTTGAGATTTTTGCATTGAGCTGTGTCTGCTAAATTGCAGAGCAAAATTAGCTCTCGAATCATTAGCTTCAAGCTCTTGGGCCTTAGCTAGAGCACTTGGTAGATCATCCAAGTCCAAAGAGAATAGTATATTATTAAGTGGGCTATTTAGTCCAGTCACAAAAATTCTCAAAGCATTCTTTCTATTTTGCTTATTCAGTTCTTTGGTCAATGGTGATTCGCCACCATGGGTCATAATAACTTTGTTTATAAGGAGAGTTAATTTTTCATTAATCACATTATAGTACTCAATTATCTTCATGTTACCTTGTCTTAGGACAGATAACTCCTGCTCTATTACATGAATTGGTCGCTTGTCTGAATACGCGAAATCTAAACGACTTATAATCGCGTCAAAATTTAAAACCGTTCCGTGGTTTGTTAAAACGTCGTTCGCGTGACCCGTTATTTTATTTCGCAAAATAGTTAAGGCTGCGAAGTATTTCCTGCTTCCTTTATTGTATAAGAACATGGAATTGTTCGCGGCTTCACGCCAACTTACATATGTAGATGAGCTTCCGGTAAACTCTGGCAAAGATCTAATTACTTCTAGGCTTTCAGTACACCCGATCGTTTCAATAATTTCCTGAGTTTTATACTCAGTAACTGTATTAACCGTAAGGCTGTCTAAAGAGGAACGCAATGGCGTAATTTCGGTTTCTAATGTAGCAGTACTACTTGCCACTAATCGTGTCACTAAACTCTCCAAGTCAATTACACTAACATTATTGACAGCCATTGTTAATTTTTCGAAATTATTTATTAAGTTATCCAGAGTGGATATAAAAACTAAAGGGAATTATTCACTTCTTAAAAATAAATAAAAAAAAATTCTTACTTCTTTTGATGATATGATATTTTGATGATATTTAGGATGTCCAACGATGATATTGCTGATGGTGGTTATTTTTGTTCTTAAGTTCACTTCTGTTGTTTTTTTTTTTTTTTTCAAAAATTTCGTATTCCACTTTATTTTTGTTTGTTCTCACTTTCTGTTTCAATTTTTTGTGATTTTTTTTTTTATTTTTTTGTTAATATATTCTGATTTTCTTCACTTGCACTTTTCAACTGTTATTTTTCGTCTTTGATTAAGACTACTTTTTGTTTTCGTCTTTTTATTCACTTTGACTACTTTTTATAAAAACTTTTTTTTTCTCCTTTTAATAAGGATACTTATTTGTTTGTTTCGGCAGGATGTTCAAATCAGTATACTTTATTTTTTCTACTAATATGAATTTGAACAATCCCGGTTGAGCCCCCAATTAATTTATTTTTACACCACTTTAGGTTTTTAAAAAATACTTTATTCAATACGATATCTTAATTTCTAACATTGAACTGTATGTGACAGCGTCTTAAATTCGACTGCCTCGAATGCCTCCTCCATTGTTCGTGGTGGTGTCCGATGATGGAAAAATGAGATTTGTGCCATGGTGGTGAAATAGTTCCGGATTGGATGTTTACGTTCAGCATCCGGAGATCGACGAATGTCATTGAGTATTTGTTTGGTTAAGTGAATCATCAAGATTTGATGATGTTAACTTATATTATTGATTTATTGTAACAAAGATCTTTTGTTTGTTTGAGGTTTATATGAGGGTACTAGTTGACCTACCCAGCTTCGCGGGAAAGAAATTTATAGTTAAATCAAAATATTTCTTTCACTTAATCTTCTATAGAATTGCTTAAAATACCACGGGTTTTTTAACATTTGTAATACCTAATTGCTTAATTTTTACTTGCAATCATAGGTAGGTACTAAGTACAAGTTGTGCATTCGTGCAGAAAAAATAAAAGGCACGACTGGGTCGCACGTACTTGCTCCTGTGTGCTAATACTTTTTAGGTACAGGCGTCTTTTTGACAAAGATTTAATTTTAATGTTTTTTTCACGTTCAACTTCTTTAGAATCTTTGTGGTTTGAAGCTCGAACGAACATGCGTCATTGTTAGCTTTTGCAGTTTTTTTAGTGTATTATCTTTCCACTTGTTGTTTACTGTTTATAATATAATTTGCTACTAGAAAAATATAAAGGACTTTTTTCAGTTCAAAAAATTGAACAACTGGCATAAAGATTCGTGGGAATCAGCAGTAGGGCAATAATGCTAGGTATAGGGACCTATATAGGTCCCAATAACAATAATTTACTTTTTGAAATCAAATTAATTAAAATAGTTTTATTATGTTTGATGGATCGATAAACGTATGGTATGGGTAGGTAGTAATGGAATTTATTAAGGATATTAGGTACCTATAATAAGGTTGGAAGAAAGGTAGGTACTAAAATTAAGATACACATTCATAAAAGTTAACACAGTGAAATGCTTTAAAATACGTAGGTATGTATGTAAGTTTTCACTTTCTTTTATTTGACTAGCTTAGCCGAGCAATATGAAATAAAATTTTAGGGAAAATATTAATCAAATTAAATTTTTATGAAATTAAAAAAATACAATTCATAACCTTTTTTGGCAAAAATGTTGTAAACCATCTTATTTTTTTGCTGTTTTCTATTTTATTAATTTTTTTTATTTCAAAATCGTTCGACCAGTATTTTAAGAGTACTCTACCCGACTGTTTTTCGATTTGCATTCTAGCTTCAAAACTAACGGTACCTGCCAAATAACTTTTAATGAAAAACTTATTTTTCTCGAAAACGGCACCTACGATTTTGATAAAACTTTCTGAATAGTATTTTCTATGCAAAATCTGTCTTTTAGTTTTAATTGATTTTTCAGAAAAAGGTTTATAACGGTGCCATATGAACGGTTTTTTAAAATCAGTCTTTCTCGTTAACTGATTGACGGATTTTGATAAAATTTTCAAAATATGTAGTATTTTATGATTTAAATAATATTGCTTACTAACATTTTCAAAAACATTTTTTAAAATTTTTAATATTTTTTTTAAACTTATTTTGTTTTTTGAATATTTCGAAAACGAATCTATAGATTTTTTTTAATTTTTTCCCCTAGTATACACTATAGATTTCTTTGAATTGACTACTGAAAAAAATTTTAAAATAAGTTTTCGAAAAATTTTTCAAAAAACTGGTCGAACGATTTTGAAATGAAAAATTTATAAAATAGAAAACAGGAAAAGAAATAAGATGGCTTACAACATTTTTTCCAAAAAACGTTTTGAATACCTACCTACTGTTTTTTTGATTTCATAAAAAAAATTTATGTTTTATATTCCTCGGTTGAGCCCTAGCCACTAGTCTAATGAAAGCAAACTTCGTTATTTTTATTATTATTTATTAATCGTTATTTATTTTAAAGCATTTCATGATCCTAACAGCATACAGCATACAGAATAAATAATAAGGACGCCTATGATAAACACATAAACATGCAAAAACAACTAACAAATAAAAAAAATACTCGATTACCTACTGAATGCAAAAATTTCAATCAAGAAAACAACTCAACTCAACGGTCATATGGCACTTCCTTTACTTTTAGGCCTACAATTCAAATTTCAATGTCCCCTCTGGGGAATGCCAAAATAATCACACACACCAAGTTTAAAGATAATCGCTTAAGCCATTTAGGCTGCAGCTCGTTATACATACCTACTGACAGAAAAACAGTAATTTTTTGTCGATCACTTTTTTAGACTTCTCTATGATCGTAATGTCATGTTTCATTGTTATCTAAATTTTTTTTTATATTCACAAATTCCAAACTTGCCTTATAGTCCCTATAATCGCAAGTAAAAATTGAAAAATTTCAAAATAACCTTAAGTTCTAAATTTGAAGACGATTGCCTCATCGGTTTAGACTATAGTCCAAATACATCCGTACAGACAGACCTACAGACAGACGGACAGAATTTTGCCAGTAACTCAAATATGTTTCTCTATCATCGTAATGTAATGTTTGATTATTATCACATTTTTTTTATGTTCACGAATCCTAAACTTGACTTATAGTCCCTATAATCACAAAGCTACTTGTGCATAAAATTCAACATCAACGATAACGAAGCCAATGAAATGAAAATTCAAAAAATAAAATCATTGTCGATCCTCTTCGTTGTTCACCGTCACCGAGAACAGGATATACACAATACACATACACATGTGCTTATTAAGTTTTCCTTGTTAGTATCTCCCTCACCCTCGCTCACACCATCTACCACACCGACGACCGACCGATCGACCTGAATTTAGCTGAACATTTTATCAAAGATAATATAACAAGTATACCTATGTAAATACACACATTATGTAGGTGTGTACCTACCTGCCCTCGAAAGTTTTATTTGAAAAAAATAGAAAACTCAAAATAAACTTATCAACCAGCTTAAACATATAACCACCCCCCAGACACCATTCATTTACAAAAGTCGTTTTTCTTCTTTTTTTGTCATTCCTTTTTTCAAACTAGCCATCTCGTCACCCTGCTTGTGTGAAGCAATCCAGTTGTGCAAAAAAAAAACTATACCGCATCATTGTATATAAACTGCAAACTGCAAAGAGCAAAGTACATGTTCACAAAGTTTCTCTTAGAATTCTCTTTGTTCGCCTCGTTCGTCTCTTTCAATTTACCGAGTTAACTTTACCTAGAGCCGCTTGGAGCGCCACGGTCCACATGTCACCATGATAGTACTATAGCAAATCATATACAATGTTTTTTGCGAAAAAAAAAATACAACTCCTCGCATGAGTGTGGCACCAAACGCCTTCCTTTACTGTAAAATGGTCCATAAACCAACAAAAAACTGTTACACCAAAAAAAAAAACAGACCCACAAAAAAAAATACTTCCCACCGCAATCACCCTACCAATAATATGTATCCTTTCACCCATCAGTCAGTCTCAGTAGAATTGGAAATGACAAATGAGGCAACCAAAATCAGAGACTGAAACACAAAAAATATCAGAACCAGCCAGGGTAGAGACTAGAGAGTAGAAAGCAGAACACATGAAATAACAACAACAAAAAATAGAAGAGAAAAAAGTATAAGAGCAGAACAGCACCAAATTCTGCTGCGGAAATCGTTCGAACTATAAATTTATTTCTGTGCGTTAGCAATGAAATTTCTATGGAAAAAACGCAAATTAGACCTTTTTTAAAAAAATTAATATAAAATAAACTATTATTGCTATATACATTTTCTAAGTCGATGTAAAAAGATAAAATGTTGAAAAAAAAATAAAAAAATAAAACCAAAATTATTAGAACGTAACTTTCTTTATAAAGTCAATCGATATTTTAGCTTTTTTTAATCAGCGATTAGAGTGTTAAAAAACAATATTTTTTAAAAAACTATAGTTTTACTCCCGAGCTTGAAAACTCAGCTTTCAAATAAAATTATGAATAAAATTGAACTTTGAAAACCAAAGAAAACATTCACAAAGATTTAAAAAATAGCAACAAAAATCTATTTTTTTTTTATTAAAACCGAAAAATATTTAAATATTTTTTTTTTCTAATAATTTTAGTTGTAAGTATTTTTATTTCTTTTTATTTCTTTTATTTCTTTTCGTTTCGATGAATTATATTAAAAATTGAAGAAGCGAAACCTGTTTTAACACGGTAAAATCAAGAAAAATGCGTCTGATTCGATGATTTTTTTTCATAAAAATATAAGTTTAATTTTTTTTTAAATAGTTTTACTCCCGACATTGACTCAATTTGATTCTAAAACAAAAATAAAAAAAAATGAAAATTACTAAGAAAAAACCTCAAGATTTAAGATTAGAGAAAAATTTTATACAAATTTATAGCTTTTTACGATCTCTTAATTACAGTTTTGGAAAATAAGAAAGTGTTATAATAAACATTTTTAGCCTTGTATGTTAACTAAATACTAAAATTTATTTTGTTAAAATATCTTTTAAAGTAAAAAAGTTCCGCCAATTTGTTGACAAACATCCATTTTTTCGAGGTACACCCATTATTTTCCCTCCTTTGTACAAAGGAATATCGTAATTGAAATTCAGAAATATAGCCCGTATTAATGCCAGCGAGCAGCGACCCTGCTGGTGCAGAAAAAAAGTTGGATTGAAAAACAAGGCGAAATCCATAGTGAACCGATGAGGCATTTTGTAAGACCTTACTTACAGCTAAATATCCGTTTTAAATAAAGCTTCAAAAAAAAATTTATGTGATTTTTCTGTTAAATTGTTTCTCCATACCATTTCTTAAAACATGCCCACCGTATATGTCAACGCCATCCGCTGCTTTCTGAGTAAGCTGAAAGATTCGAATGATTAGGTAAATAAGAATGACTTCATATTCCATTCAACAGTGAAGTCTACACTGAGTGTAATATAGCCCAGTGTTTTGGCTTTGAGTAAAAATTGTTAAAAAAATAGGTTTGAAAAAGTGCAACTGATGTAAACATTGCACATATATAATCAACTAACCAATTTGAAGTCGACTTAGACAAATATATATAAATGTACGAAAACGAAACCTAAATTGCTGTCACTTGATATCAAAGCAAAAAAACGATTGTCGATTTGATAATAACCTTACATGGAGCAAAATTGTCGATTTTGATAATCAACTATCGACTATCGCTTTAGGCGATTCCATCCCAGGGAAATTTTTGGAAACTGCAAGTTAGCCAAGTTGTGAATTTTAACTTCTACATGAGGAGTTGAAATAGTAAACAAAACCAATTTTCAACTTGCCGTTCAACTATCGAGTTAAGATCAACTCCCAAGTTGGCTAACTTTGGATTTTTCCGCGAGTTGAACAAGAATGAAGAAAAACGGCCCTTAAGCTAGTATTAGAACATCCTTTTATTCAATAGATTTGGTGGTGCTATGGGATTTCCAAATTCGTAAACCCAAACTACGAATTGATGGCGAGATAAAGAACAAAACATTTTATTTCAATGAAATTTGAAAAAAAATTAACAAAATCATGAAAAAATATATTTTACCACTAAAAAAACATACTTGTGAATTGTTTTCAATTTTAAAAAATATTTTAAGCTCGTTCCTAAAATTCGTCACCACAATTTTTCCCATTTCACAAAGAGCGCTTTGTCAACAATCAATACGTTGAAATAAATTACAAATAATTTTTTTGACGGCGCGTTAGAACAGATTTTTTTAATTTGTTTTGAGAGTTTAAGGCTTCGTCAAATAGAGCGCGTTTCTTACGCGGCGTTGAGATTATTAAACTCGACGTTGAGATTATTTTGACGCGGCTTTTTAACGCAGCGTTGGAGAACATTACACACTACACAGAGCTGTAAGCAGCGCGGTAAATATTTGAATCTTGGTTTTCATTTTCTCCCAAAATATGTACATACATACATACATACATATGTAGATAAATTGATTTAAATAAATGTCCAATATGCTTACCATTTTCATTGGATTCATTTCCGATTTTTTGCCATATCTCGTTTTTCAGAACTATATTCTTACATGATTTATCATTTCTTACACATTCTATATTTTTTTCCATTATAAGCTATGTAGGTATATTAAAAATGAAAATGACACAAAATAAGTGAAAACCATAATTTAAATGACTTAATTTTCAAAAAATTATTTTATCTAACGTGGCGTCAAAAAATAATTTATAAAATATTTCCGCGTTGAACTCGAAGCGGCGTTGAAAACGCGCTCTTTGTCACATGGGATATGTAGATATTGCGGTATATATTTAAACGCGGCGTTGAAACTTGGCGTTAAAACGCGACGTCAAAACGTGCTCTGTTTGACGAGACGATAGAGCTCTGGATCTCAGCTCTTAATTTATCGTATTAGTTTTGCGCAGAAACCATCATTCTCACGTCGCAACAATCGATTTTTTCTTTGTATTTTGGGACAACATGTCATCTGATAGTCACTGTAGCTGGCCATGACACGATTACCTATATAAAGGCAATGACGATGGTAGGACCTATTTTATTGTGACGTCAGAGTGTCACGGCAATGACACATTACGAGGACCGTCTAATACTAGCTTTAGACTTTTAAGATTACACTGAGTACCTACTTACTTTGTCCGTTGATTCTTCACGAGAGTTGTTTGACATTTGAAAATTGGGTTTTAGTTGAAATTTTTCATCTTCGATATTTTTTTGTCTCGACTGAACCTCTCTATTTTAATCTAATAAATAAACAAGCTTCGATTTTTAAAATGACATCTCACTCATTTTAATGTTTTTGTCAAGACATGTCAACTTGTAACACTGTTCTTACTATTAAACATAACTCAAATGCACCACGCCTCTGACAAAATTTTTCCAGTTGTCAGTAATCTACTTAATTTTCCAATTTGTCAAAAATTTAATTCAAACCAGATGGACTTTTACCCATCAGCCCAATCCTCAATCCACACAGCTTAGGAAAATTAACTTATCCTCTCTACGAGTTCAAAGCAAAAAAACGTGACAACACGAATCATATGTCATCGTTATTAACACCAATATGAATCCATTTTTCCATCACAATAAACCCATATGGCTAATGCTTAAATTCACTTAAAAAAACACCAATGACACCCTAAAGATGTCGAAAACCCCTTTTTCACGCAGTCAGTCAAAGTCAACCTGTTTCGACTAGTCTCTTGGCATAATTTTGAAATTATATTTTAAATAATTTGAAAATTATGTACTCACAACTTGTGTTTCAAAACTCCCCCTTAAGGGTATTTTCCACGCAGTAAAATTAAATCAACACACCCTTACCCTCCCTGTATGGTGTCATTGACAATAAAAATTCTTTATTATGATTTCGCATACCACAATGGATGGTTGAAAACGCAACGACGACGACGTTATTTTCCAAATGGAAATTATTCAATTTTGAAATGTTTCCCTGTTTTGGTAAGCGCAACCCTTAAAAAGTTTAAAACAATTCCCGAATGACTTCCTTCCTTCGTTCTGTATGTTGGGTTATTATTTTATTAAAATGGGGAAATAAAATTGAATTTTTATATTGTTTCTATATGGAGTGTTTAAAATCCACCCTCAAGGCTGTTCAAGGGGTGGATTTAAGAATTGATTGCAGGAGTATGTGTGAAAATACTTTTTCTTGTCGCTTGTATCACTTAAAAAGTGATTCATGTCAACCAAAATTGTCAAAGAATATTTTCCACCGGCCCCTTAGATATAGTGCATAATTCATATATGATTTTGATGTATGCACACATCATGGGGGTGTATTTCACCCTCACGCTGTTCTTTCGTGTGTTGGCTTAGAGTCTTATTCACACTTGGACTGAGCATTGGTATAGAGTGAAATTCATAAGGGGTAAGTGTATCCGTTTTTATGAATTAACATGCGTAGCTTATTATTGATGACGGACTAGGAAAAGGGACTAGCAGACACAAGACTGTGAATGCCGCAGGATGTGGACGTAGGAGTAAAGGAAGGGGTGACGAGTAAAAACAAGTGGCATCTGTCAAATGAACTAAGTGTGAAATTATCCTTACAAGTTATTATATTGTTCGGAATATTTACAGATTTTTTTTGTCTGGCTGAGCCTGGCAGAAGGAACTGCTGCTGGGTTAGATTGATGACAGGAGGAAGTAAAAAATCCAGCTGAATGTTATAGTGAGTTGCCGGATACATTTGAGGTTGGAAATTATGCAGAAAAGGTCATTTCGTTTCACCTAAGGTAATAAATGATTATGTGGGCTGCAAGGAATTTCACACTGATGAATTGTACATTTGTCCAGTTTTACATCAGGGGATGAACTTTAAAGAAGTTTTGGACTTGATCCCTTAGAATTGTGTTGTTGTTTTGTTTAGTTACGCGTTTTCCCATTCCAGAACTAAAATTGATCAAAAAAGACTGGTTTGTTTCGAGGATCAAAAATAGTTAAGGAATATTTCTAAAACCTTAAATTATCATCATTAATATTCATCATCATTCGGTCTGGGCAGTGGCGGATACAGCTGGGCAATTCACTTTCATAAATTTTGTTCATTATTAAAATTTTCCTCCAAGAGTAAAATTTGTCTCGAAAAAGTGCATCTCATGTAGCCGTTCGGACTCGGCGGTAAACTGTAGGTCCCTTCCATTCTTGCAGATTATCAACACACACAGGAATGGTTGAGAGTATAAGTCACTAGGCCTTGGCTCCTTCAGGAGCTGTCGCGCCAATAAATTTATTTTAATTTTTTATTAAAATTTTAGCTACCTACTTAAATCCCTGTATAAAACTATAACAACCAACAAAATGTTTATTTGGAAAACCATGCTATAAATATTTACCACAAACGAGCCGGGACTGCGTTTCTTCTACTAATAACAACCCAAACTTGAAACTCGTTAAACGAGTAAATCAACAGCATCCTAAAAAGTAAGGAGAAAACAGGGAATGCCTTCGTTTTCTTAGTAAAAACCATTATCTATATTTCTCGGCAAAATTAAGTATTAAGTCGTCATAGAGGTGGTCTATACCTAAAAACACAGATATTTCAAACCAATCTGACGTGACCGTGAACGAAGGAAATTTTAGAGAACTTCTAAGGTTTCGAGTATCTGAAATAAAAGCAAAATTTTTTGCAGTCAACCTCTTCCAATGCTACATACATATATATTTATATTAGTAAGACAACACAAATGCGGAGAAGTTATTGATCAAATTTTGAGTAACGTTCAGGCATCAATATATTATTTAATACATTTTGATGAGGCAACCGATGTATCTCACTTTTACCAGCAGGGTTTTATCTCATGATACGTGCACGAAGGACAAAGGTAATATTAGTGAGGATTTTGTAATTGCCGCAGATTTATTTGTGGAACTAGCTTATTCCAGAACTGACGAACAGAAGTACCTGGCATTCGAGACGCTGCTGTGGCAGTCCTGAAAGAGGTTATTAATTGCCTTCTTCAAATCTTTCCCAAAACGGAAAACTGTCCTTATGAGCACCTTGGGGTGTGTGGACACGATTTCGTATTGGCATGACCCAAGTACAGCTAGCAAGGCTTCTTAACTTGTAGCAACTTTATGTAATACACAGTTTATTTAATCAGTATTGTGTTTAAGTGACAATAGGGGGAATATATGTAGATACTAATTTCAACAACATCTGACAGCATGCAACAAATTTTTGTGGCCAGTATAAGGAGTTGAAAGTTCTTTGTATTTACACAAATTTTCCGTGAAAGAAAGTTTTCAACCAGAAACTTAATATGATTTTAAACTAACGATTTTTATCCCGGAATATACAGTCATACAGAATAATGATACAGAATAATGATTAGTTTGATACCACCGTTAAGTCTCTATTGGATCACTTTGGACAACTCTTAGACCTAAATAAATGTAGGCACATCACAAGTTTTATTATATAAACATGTTTATATTATTATATTATCATATTTATTATTTTTAAAATAGACACACGTACGAAGAATCGAAGAATCGTTAAAAAAGGTGTACCTATTCAATGCTTGATTTTTTTAAAGATGGGCAAAATACCCCCCCCCCCCCTGATTGAAATCTTGGATCTGCGCCTACGTTTTTCCGGATAGCTGGCCGACACCAGCCATTTCTGTACAACAATGCTTCGGGCGTCCTATCTGTCCTCACCACAAAAGCTTTCTGAGCTGGTATACAATCTGGTAACCAGCCCACCGGAGTCTACCAAGCTTATTTTTTTGAACAAGATCTGTTTTGAAGTAGAGGCATAGTATTCATGATTGTATCTTCTGCAGAATCGTTCTTAAACGCACCCGGGCCAGTATTATCGACTCCTACTTTTGACTCAAATTCATGCTCCACTACTCTGATTATTGGACCAACACTTCTCGCCGGTGCAGACACTATGAACTTGGTGTCCCTAAATTAAAATGTAGATCCAGGTTTTGTACCACCTGCTTGGTGACAATGGTCCCTGTTGTTGACCTGGAATTGTCACGGATTACTTTATTAAACGCCAGATTGAAGAAGATGAAAGCCAAACAATCTCCCTCTCTCTAGAAATTAAATCGTCTATATTTACTGGGCTAGTAATGTTGAAAGAATATCTTATAGGATATGTACTCAACAATGTTACACCCCTTTAGTTGCTGAACATATTGTGATATATCGCTTCTTATATGCGAAACACATGGTGCCTTTTTGCCAGTTTTCTGGTATTTCTTCGTGTTCCCATACGAATAATGCGTGTACTAGGATTTCATGAATTGCTTAATGTAATCTTAGCCCTCCAAAAGCCGGGGCCTTGTTATTTGCAAAATACTTCTTCCCAAAACAATCTGTTCTCGGAACAGTATTTCATCCAGAGCAGGGTTAAGATCATCAGATCCAAAGAAAAGTCATGGTTTAATTCGAGCTGTAAAGATGTTTTCAAAGAAACCTCGGTAAGTTTCCGTTGTTTTAAGGCCAACCCAACCAACTGTAGGAAGTAATATATTGCTTCGCTTGACGATAGTATTTGATTCCAGACACACATCCTTTCTCTTCGGATATGATAATGATTTTAACACTATTGTACAATTAGGAATGAAAACCCTTGCTTTGATGCTTCGAACACTCAATGTTGTCTTGTGTCGTCAGAGCGTGGTTTGGATTCATGCCACCGTCTAAGAGTGGCACTGGCATCAAGGAAAACTAAACAGTTTTTGATTCTCGGTCTGTGATAAGCAGTGCCATAACATGTTGTATAAAATTTCTACTAGAGCACTCTGTTGCCCTAATTTTGGTAAGTTTAAACTTCTCTAGAGATTGTTAAACGAAGCTTATATGTCAAATTTGAAGATTATGGATTCGGTTTACTTGCGAAAGTATGGTACAAGCAAGCAAACACACAAATAGTTGACATTTATTTTATAAGAGCTGCTTTATAAACATTTATAAAAATAAATAAATAAAACAATGACAAGAAACTTGTTGTTGTTGTACTTTAAATATATGTTCGTATATAAAAATTATAAAATAATATTTGTTTTTGTATAGCTAAGCAATACGCAATAAGCAAAGTTAATTTTGGTATTTTTTTTATTTTATACTATGAAGCATTAGTTTCTCATTTTTTTTTTATTTATAAAAAAAAAAAATCAAAAATAATTGCTGAAGCTCTTAACGCATCCCATTTTTATTCTTGTATAGAATAGTACTCTTTTGGAACAAAAACAAAAATGGCATCTCTTTTAACCATAACAATAATGGCGTCCAGTTGTCCCCATCCCCATCAGCATCAAGAACGAAGAGATAACACAGACAAAGAATGAAATTCATTTTGGGTATTAATATTTTTGTCATATACACAGCAGTTGTTCCATCGAATCCTTAAAAGCTCTCCCCACATATATGTATATATTATCGACTCATCGCAGAAAAGGGATGCTCCGCACAGCTGTAGCCATGAACAATGTACATCTTTGTTAGATAAATTCTGTATTCTGCGAGCACAGCATTTATGCCAAATAACAATAATATACTCGTTGCCACATACTCATACCCCCCTCCCCCCATTCCCCCTAAATGCAAAAAAGGACACCCCACCATTATATGAATGAGACGACGAGATGACAATTTGTGTGCTTTTCCCTATCAACCTTCTCCCTCTAAAGAATATTGAACTGGTGTTTTTGTTTTTGCACTCTAATTGGGGGACGGGAGGGTGTTTAACGAACACCCACTTGATCCTTAGGTCCAAAACGGTCGTTGCCAGGATACCAATAATAATGATAATCCACCATGTCTGTATATTGCCATCAAAATATTCCATTCACTTTTACCACAAGCTTGACCCTCCACATGGCGGTCCATTCCATAAACATGAGTGTCCTTTTTGAGGCAAAATGAAATACAAAATACTCTCATATGTGTGTATAACCAAACTCCATCAACTTATAGCAACTCTATACATTTATTTCAAATCGCCAGCAATCGTTTTCTAATGTCCACTCACCCGAAGGGTGGTGGCACATATAAGCATCCTTCCGTATCTACCTATAGAGTTTCTCCATCCAGCCTATATGTAGAGAAAGAACCCAGCAGAGATGACCCATGTTATGAGTGTGTTCTCTATCCTGCGAAAACATCCACACGAAGCTCATAAATATTACTTTTTGGAGCACCCCATATTGCGGGAGGGCGTATGGTGTATAATATTGGTTTGGAACACTTGTAGACGCATATGGCCGTTGCTGCTCTTTCGTTCGATTGCCTTCGCTCGTAAAACTCGGAGGGGGTTTGAAGCCTCCCCTTCTTCTGCACTGGGTTTTGGATGAAGTTACCATTTCGTTTTTGCTGACATCGCACGTGAAGGCAAGGAATGTTTCGTTATATTGGGTACGTGCATTCAAGATTATTGGAAAATGAAAGTCTACATAACAATACGCAGAAGGACAAGAGAGATACGTCGATATCAAGCGATTGTTCATATGTGTAGATTAATCTTCAACCTGAAAAGGATATTCTATCTATGGACAAATTTTTCGTACTGCAAACCGAAACTATGATTCTCAAAATAAATAGTTTATAATAAGCTAACAATTATATTCTTGGAGCTTTTAAAGGTAAAAACAATTCAAAGAAACAGTGATAAAGCTTTTAATAATAATAATTAATTATTTATCCTATCTAGTTGTTGAATCTTTGCCGTTTGAGAGGATAATGGGAATTTAATTTTCAATTAAATATTTCTAACTGAGTAATCTTTTTGTTCGAAAGCATGCTCACGCCTACGCATAATTTTATAAATTATTTCCTCCCTTTATATTCAAATTGAAAAGGAAGTCAACCATTGCTTGAAGTGAAACGGTGTTGCTCTAGATCGTTAGTGTATTTCTAAATTTTGAAACAACGCAGTACTTGCGAATTGCGATTATAGGTAGATAGTTCAAATTTAGATGATATATGATTATTTTGACAGTATACAGGGACTTTTTTTTACATTTTTTCAAGCTCAAATATTAACGGTACCTGTCATACATTATTCAACCGTTAAATAAAAGTTTATATTTTTCTCAAAAACTTCGAGGTATTAAATGAAAAAAAAATCAGTGTAGGTGTGGATTATATTTTAATGAAACAAAATTTGAGATTGTGGGATAAAAACGGTACCTCCCATAGTACCGTTATTTTTTTCTTCGACTTTCTCGAGAACTGGTTAACCGATTACAATAAATTTTTTTATTGAGGGAGATGTATGAAGCCAAAGTATTTTTTCATAAGAGTATTTTCAAATACCATTTTTTCTTGTATTTTTAATAATTTAAATTTTGTTTATTTAAAAAAAAGTTACTTAAAAAAAACCGTTTTATTTAAAACCATTTCTAAGGATTTTGAAAATAATTCACATTTTTTCAAATTATTTAGAAAATAAAATGGCGTTTAAATTATTCTGTTGATAACTATTTTACGTACTGTTTTCGAAGAATCAAAAATCAGAAAAATCGAGAGTACGATAATTTTGGCGCCGCAAATTAATAACGGATTCTTTTTAGAAGTACTAAATAGCAACATTTCTTGTTATGGGAGGGGGTCTATCTCCCCCCAATTAGGTGATAGGGGCAATTTCCTAAAAAAAAAATTGTAGATATTGCCGTTACCTTGAAATATATTTTTTCCAAATTCGATAGCTTTTTTTTTTAAAAGTTCCCCCCTTTTCATAAATGGGAGTTTATAGACCCCCCTCCCATAGCAAAAAAATACATGTTTTTTATCTCTCTACAAGAATCCGGCACCAAATTTATTCGACTCAACGCGAAATGTTTAGAGTTAGACCACGTGAATACCAAACGAATTATTAAAAATGGATTTGGTAAATATCGATTTTCTCGTTAACTAAAATACATAATATCATCTAGTTTTCAGTTTTCAATTAAGAATTAATAAGAGTAACAAATATTAAAAGCAAATTAAGTATTTTATTTTTAATTTTTTATTTATTATATATTTATTGTTTTTTAATAAAAAGACAATAAATAATAATGAATTTTATTCATTCGTAACAAGTTTTGAAAACTTCACATTACAATACATCATATATGTACATATTTATCTACTCCGTAGATAAATCTCCGAAGTAGAAACCCTTACGAGCACTGGCTACTGAAGCCATCGGCTCACCCAAGACACACAAGACTACATTGATATAGAAAGAGACAGAAAGACATACTGGGCAGAGGAAGGAGAGAGAGAGGACAGAAAACAGAAAAACATAATGTCAACAGCACGCAGTTGGTTTTCGGGAACCATCCGACTGCTAACCAAGCGATACCTTGCTTGATTTCGCTGATCTCACGGGAAGCGATGCTCTATCAGAGCTAAGGCCGTTGACTTGAAAATATTTGTTTGAACGTTAAAACAGTTATATATAATGTTTAAATATTGTTTCTTTGGAAAACCTAGGCCATTCTCCTATTTTTTACTTGCGATTATAGGTACTTTAATGCAAGTTATGCATTAGTGCAGATGAAAAATTTGTATATAACAATCAAACGTGACATTACGATTATAGAGAAACATATTTGAGTCACTGGCAAAATTCTGTCTGTCTGTCTGTACGGATGTCTATTGAACTACAGGTTAAACGGTTGGACCAATCGTCTTCAAATTTAGAACTTAAGGTTATTTTGACATTCTACACAAGACTTTTTTAGTTTAAATATTAACGGTACCTGTAATAACCGTTAAGTAACAGCTCATTTTTCTCGAAAACGGCTCCTAGAGATTTTTTGAAAAAAAAATCAGTTCACTTAGGTGTGGTATATATACCGGTGAAAAAAAATTAAGTTGGTGGGCTAAAAATGGTACCGTTTTTTTTTCTTCCAGGATATTTAGGAAATAGCAATTAGACAGAAATACTTTGGAATAACTTTTTTTTGTATTTTTAATAATTTACATTTTTTTTTTGAAAAATCGATATGTATTTTAAAAACGGGTAGGTGAATTTTTTTCATAATTTTGTTTTTTAAATCAAAATAATTTTTGTGTATAAGTTTGCATTCTTAAATAATTTTTTTTTTAATTTTTAAACAAAGTTGTTAAGTAAAAACCGTTCATACGATTTCGAAAAAAACATTCACACTTCTTACCATTTTTTAACGAAATAAAATGGCGTTTATATTTTTCCGCTGAAAACTATTTTACGTACTTTTTTCAAACAATCAAAGTCAGAAAATTGACATCAACTTTGAAGTTCCCTTAATATTTTTTCAAATTTTATTGGAAGCTGTGACCGCACGTAAGAGCAAGTACGTGCGATCCAGTCGTGCAATTTAGTTTTTGTGGGCAAATTGTTCAACAAATTAATCAGGATCTATGTTACTATGTATGTATATTGATTTCTGGGTGAATATTCATGGATGCTAATGCATTTAGACGTGCTTTGGAAGTTGTTGCCCTCAGCCAAGACTTTAACCTTCTGCGAATAAATTAGAACCTCTTTCAGTCTGTCAGTCTGTCAGTCTGTCAGTCTGTCATTCTGTCAGTCTGTCAGTCTGTCAGTCTGTCAGTCTGTCAGTCTGTCAGTCTGTCAGTCTGTCCGTCTGTCAGTATGTCAGTCTGTCAGTCTGTCAGTCTGTCAGTCTGTCAGTCTGTCAGTCTGTCAGTCTGTCAGTCTGTCAGTCTGTCAGTCTGTCAGTCTGTCAGTCTGTCAGTCTGTCAGTCTGTCAGTCTGTCAGTCTGTCAGTCTGTCAGTCTGTCAGTCTGTCAGTCTGTCAATCTGTCAGTCTGTCACTCTGTCAGTCTGTCAGTCTGTCAATCTGTCAATCTGTCTGTATGCAGCCTAGACGGCTTAATCGATTACCTTCAAATTTGGTATGTGTGATTGTTTTGGCATTCCTCAGAGTGGAAATTGGAATTTAATTTAAAGTACCTGCCAAATAACTTTTAAGGAACGGCTTAATTTTTTCGAAAATGGTGCCAACGATTTCGATGAACAGTTTTGGGATTTTTTTTTTTAGGTATTGGCTTTTATTTTATAAAAACCAAATTTAGCAGCTATTAACGGTATCTTTCATATAACGGTTTTTTTAATTTTCTACTTTCTGGGTAACGGTTCATTGGATAATATCTAAAAAGCAAAATTAATTAAACTGCATAGAAAAATTTTGAATATTTTTGTTTGTATATTTATAATAATTTTTTTAATTTTTTTTTTTTTTGAAAATTCAATATTTTTAATCATCTTATGATTATGATTATAATTAGCTGTATATTAAAAAACTTAGAAAATGCATACCAAAATTAAAATTATTTGCACGACTGGATCACACGTACTTGCTCTTAAGTGCGGTCACATCGTAGAATATAATTTGAAAAATATAGGGAAATTCAAAGTTTTTGATCGATTTTTCTGAGTTAATTGTTTGAAAAAAGTACGTAAAATAGTTTTCAGCGGAACAATTTAAACCATTTTACTTCTTTTAAAAAATGTAAAAAAGTCCGAACTTTTTTTCAAAATCGTAGAGATGGTTTTGAAATAAAACGGTTTTTGTTTAACAACTTTTTTCCAAAATTTAAAACAAAATATTTCAAGAATGGAAACTTACGCACAAAAATAACCTACATTTAAAAAATAAAATACACGACTGGGTCGCACGAACTTGTTCTTATGCTAGATAATTGCTTAGTGGCTGCTTTTTTTCGAAATTTTTTAAATTTTTTTAATTAGTTTAAGAAAAACTAAGTATGCAATAAAATTTGAAAACAAAATAACTATCGAGGAAAAAAATTTGAAAATCGTTCGACCAGTTTTTTAAAAAGTCGATTTTTTAAGTTTTCAAAAAAATTAGTTAATTTTTTCATTATATTTCATTATAAGAAAATCTGTAGTTTTCATCTGGGAAAATTATTAAAAAAATATTCAATCAACCCGTTTTCAAAATAATTCGAAAGAAAATTTTTTTTTAGAAAATTTTAGAAAATCCAAAAAAAAAGTTTTTGAAAATTTTGAAATGCAATATTAATTCAATTATAAATGACTTCCTGTGTGCAAAATTTAATAGAAATCGGGATAATTGTTTACGATAAGAACCGTATTTGAAAAAAACCGTTTCTATGAGAGGTACCGATATAGAACAAATTTCCGGACTCACTTTTTTCGACTTCTCTGTCATCCTAATGTCATGTCGGATTGTTAGAATTTTTTTTGCACGAATCCATTAACTTGCTTTATGGTACCTATATAATCACAAGTAAAAAGAAAAAAAAAATTCAAAAAACTAAAATTAAAAAACTGGATTTTATCAAAATCCTTCCTACAATTTTCGAAATACTTTTTCATAAATTCTCTATTATTAAGACATGGTATGACGTACTTCATTTTTACAAAAAAAAAAAACGTTAAGTGTTTTATACGTAAACGTTACTAGTTTCTATCAAAGATCTTGCCTTTCAATGTAATTAGGCACATAAGAGATTAGATCAAGTACCTACTGGTGACCCAGTCGTGCCCAGGTTTTTAAATATTTTTCTTGAAATACCTGGTCTAGACGAGCGCAGGACTGATTCCTGTTTCACTGAGATATAACACTGGACTATGGGATTATTATATAGGTGTGTGAAATATTCTTCATCAACACTTAAGCAATTCAAGTAGTTTAGTTAATATTTGTATTGTATATTTAAGAAACTTTAGGAAAAGCATTATTTTTGCCTTAAACTCCGAGAATACCATACAAAAACTCCAACCAACCCACTTTCTGATAAAAAAAAATTCGTGGTTCTGTTTTATTTTAATTTTTTTCTTCATTTTCCATTTTCTTTTCCTTGTAATTATACCGTTTATTTTTCTAAAGGGTGAATTCTTAATCTATCTTTCCTTCTTTTGTTAATATAAATCTAATAAAATGGAAGAAAGAAAAAAAAACGAATAAAAGTGTCACAATCCATGAAAGTTTGGGTCGTGTCTTAAAAAAAGGTAATTTGGATTACTATCTGAAAATAATGTCCTACAGAGATATCATTTCGTTTAAAACATTTTCCCCATTCTTGCAAGATGGGTGACTTTTTAAGTTTAAGAACAGAAAAATTCGTATCGTTGTGCTGAAAAAAAAATGAAATTAGCATATTTTACTTGTTAAGTTCTGTATAAGGATGCATAATTCTAACTTTCTTTTTCATCATCGGGATTAAGACAGAGTTTTCTGGGATTAATCAAGGTTTTCCTTTTTTTTCTTTGCTTAATCCGAAATAAATTTCTTTCTTCAAAAAAAAAAAAAAAAAAAAATAAAACAGAACAAAATTAAGCAAAATGGCCAGAGAAAACTAATTACAAATTCAATACGCAAATTCTATTAATTCCCAATACAAAATAACCATCCCGCTACATGCTGATATTGGCATTGTTCAGGATTTTATCGTTGTCCTTTCTCATAGCCTCATTATATATTATGTAAAGGCATTATGCTGGTGTGTGGGAATTTTTACCACCCACCCCCAGCCACCCCAACCACACTTTTTGGGAATTATTTTATTCACGGCAGAAGCAAAAAGGATCTAATAACATTATGGGTGGTTCTCGCACAATCACACACCAGGAGCAAGGATAAACCGGATATTTTATATACTATATGCTTTGCTATACGCATTTGCTTGTGCAATGCATAAATTTCGTTAATTGGATAATAATGCGAAGTAGGATTTTATTTATGGCTTTGTATGTTGTTTTGCTCACTTTTTCCAAACTCTGCCCTTATCTCAAACTCTGCCCAGGGAACGGACTCCAAATGTGGAAATATTTTCCAAGGATATTCTTTTTACCCCCATTTTGCGTGTCTGCTTGGGTCGTTCGGTCTGTTATTATTTTTATTTTTTTTTGTTATATCCTTCTAGAAAGTTTTCATGAATAAATATTTTTGTGATTTTTTTTTTATATTCATATACTGCCGGCCTGTTTGCTGTGGAAAAGGCAACATTTCACTTCTCTCCTTGGTAGTTATTTTTTTCGTTTTTTTTTATTGTAATGGTTTATGTGTAATGAAATTTCATATGAAGGTATCCAGCTTATGCAAATGTCCGTCAGTAGGATGTAGAGGGCCCCATGTTGAGGGTTATGCCTCCATGAAAATTTGTGTCTGCAAAAGCGACCCCTTGAATGGTTGAGAGTTTCTCTCGACCGTAAAACATTTAATCTCCTTTGAAAAATATGGCAACTTGGGGGTCGGGTGAAAGGTATGGGTTGGGGGTTTTGTCCTTTTGATATGAGCAGAATGAGATCATGTATGTTGGAGTTTGCTTGCCTCTATATGTCGGGCTCATACGTTTGGACTTTAATTGGGCCAATTTTTTGGTAAATTAAAAATGAAGAAAAAATTCCACTAAAAAAATGTATTAAGGCTGTTAGTAGGTAGGGACAGATCTGACGAAGCCTTTTTTCAAATTACTTATAACAGTGGGCAGTTGAGTAGGTAGGTGGAAAACATATGAATGTACCCAGGACGTGTTTTTATTATTGCTGCGCAATTAAAATTTATTGAATAAATGTGTGGAATGTTAAAAGGGATCCAATTTAAGTCAAGTGGCGTGTGTACGTGTAGAAGGCGAGCAAATAGTAGGAATTCATGCACAAAACGATTCAATGTTGCAAGGGCTGATATTTCTGATTGGAGGGTGTACCTAATAAGAAATGCTTTACGGGGTTTGAGATGAGTATGCCAGAGTGTACCTATATGTATTTGAAGCAATTGGTGACATTCACCCAAGGCAGTTATAAAATTAATTAAATTCTCAACGTTTCCTTAGTAATTTAGTAGCGCAGAATTCAGTTTTTTGGACTATGTTGCAAAGCCAAGAATTGTAGCTACGCTTCACTATTGCAGCACAATAAGGCATGAGGGTAATTGTTAGCAATTTTAATCACTATGGTTTTGCTTCTGATGACCAACTTTTTAGAACAAAATTAAATTTCAAATATGAGCACAAAAAATTTGGTTTTTATTCTTTTTTAAATCGATGATTGTTATGATCTCGACTTGGATCAGAACTCTCAAACTTCTCTTTTTCGCTCAAAGGCTTCACCTGTGGGGTTCGCAAGGTTGACCTCAGGAAACGTGGGCAGGCCTCCCGGTTTCGGATTGTTCAATGTCTGAGGCCAAGTAAATGCAGGTGTCGTTGCATAAATTTGATGTACGAGTATAGTTTGGTAACTATAGCAAATATACACAAAAGTAGTATTTCGTCTTTGGTTCTTTATTAAATGTGTAATTGGTTCATATTTATGTACTTAGTTTTTTACTTGCGATTTATAGGGACTATAAGGCAAGTTATGCATTCGTAAAAAAAAAAAAAAAATTCTAACAATCAAACATGATATTACGATGATAGAGAAGTCAAAAAAAGTGGGTCCGGAAATTCCGTCCGTCTGTCTGTCTGTCTGTCTGTCTGTCCGTATCGATATCTACAGCCTAAGCGGTTGGGCCGATTTGATTCAAACTTGGTATATAGTATTTTTAGAGTGCTCTACCCGACAGTTTTTGGAATTGGCATTCTAGCTCCAAAACTAACGGTACCTGCCATATAACTTTTAATGAAAAACTTATTTTTCTCGAAAACGGCTCCTACGATTTTGATAAAACTTTCAGAATGATGTTTTCTGTGCAAAATCTATCTTCTAGTTTTAATGGATTTTTCAGAAAATGTTTTATAACGGTACCTCCCATATGACCGGTTTTTTTAAAATCAGACTTTCTCGTTAACTAATTGACGGATTTTGATGAAATTTTCAAAATATGTAGTGTTTTATGATTTAAATAATATTGTTTATAAAAATTTTCAAAAACATTTTTTTTTAAATTTTAATAATTTTTTTAAAAAAATATTTTGTTTTTTGAATATTTTGAAAAAGAATCTATAGATTTTTTTTGAAATTTTTCTCCTAGTATAAACTATAGATTTCTTAAAATTGACATACTTAAAAAAAATTAAAATATGTTTTCGAAAAGTTTTTCAAAAAAAACATTTTTTTGAAAAAACTGGTCGAACGATTTTGAAATGAAAAATTCATAAAATAGAAAACAGCAAAAGAAATAAGATGGCTTACAACATTTTTTCCAAAAAACGTTATGAATAGTGTTTTTTTGATTTCATAAAATTTTTTCCCCAACATTTTATTTCATATTGCTCGGCTAAGCCCTAGCCATTAGTCAAATAAAAGAAAGTGACAACCTACATTACATACATACTTACGTATTTTAAAGTATTTTTCATCATCATAAAAGCACAGAATAAATAAGGAAGCCTTTGATAAACACACAAAAACAACTAACAAAAAAAAAAAAACTATTCGATTACTACTGAATGCAAAAATTTCAATCGAGAAAACAAAAGTTTATACCTTCCTATAAACAAACAAAACCACTGTGTTAACTTTTAATATTGTCTCTATACCTACTCGCTTAACAGTAGTTGGAACACGTATCTTAATTTTAGTACCTACCTTCCTTCCAACCTTTTTATAGGTACCTAAATCCTTTATAAATTCCATTGGTCCCATATTGGGACGTATAAAGGTCCCTTTACCTAGCATTATTGCCATACTGCTGATTCCGACGAATCTTTATGCCAGTTGTTCAAATTTTTCCATACCAAAATGAAAATTTAACTGAAAAAAGTCCTTTATATCTTTCTATTAGCAAATTATATTATAAACAGTAAGCAGCAAGTGGAAAGATAATACACTAAAAAACTGCAAAAGCAGTTCGCATGTTCGTTCGAGCTTCAAACCACAACGATTCTAAAGAAACTGCACGTCAAAAAAAACATTAAAATTAAATCTTTGTCAAAAAGACGCCTGTACCTAAAAAGGATTAGCACACGGGAGCAAGTACGTGCGACCCAGTCGTGCCTTTTTTTTTTATAAAACAAATCTAGTAAACGATTTTATATGTATTGAAAAAAATACAATCTCCTAGGTAGCAGATAGCGTTTAATTGTGTTTGATAGTCGTTGATTTAGAAACCATTAGGAACAAAAAATTTCCGATTAGTAAAATAACGTAACCTCTTTACTACATACATATGTATATTTCCATACAGACAAAATTCGACAATTAACTGATTTCATCACCACTTTAAGAAGCTTTTTATAAGCTTGATGTTATATTTATGTCTAAATATGGCAGATTAACAACACGCACACAGGAATGGTTGAGAGTATAAGTCACTAGGCCTTGGCTCCTTAAGGAGCTGTTGCGCCAATAATTTCTTCTTTTTTTATTGTAGCTAGATCAGAAGGGGAATAAAATTTCTGGCATCGATACAGAAAACCTAAGCATTTAACAGGGTTTTAGCGCCGACAAGTATATAGTCATTACAACGGAGGTCGGCGTTGAAATACATACCGAATACTGCAAGCTTTTCGGTTTCTTCGATGCAAATGCCATTCATGGACAATGACATGTCCAGCTGTTAAACTAGAATTAAACTCCAGACGTTTTCTATTACCCCATTTTACAATGCTTTTTAATTTGGAGTTCAATGAGCTTATCATACGGTACCGTTGCGATTGTACGTCCAAAGGCGAAGGGCGTGAAACGTGCAAAGAATATGAAAAGCCGAATGTAGATTTGTCAGCAAAACAGTTAAGTGGATTAGAAGTAACAGAGAAGATCATTTATAAAAATGTCAGACTTGAAAACTTCCAATACAACTTGTATTTAACGGTCCAGAAGATAGTTTCTATTCAACGAACAGGAGTATTATCGATCCCAAAAGAACGCATTTTCGATAAGAGAGCTTCATGCCAAACTCTATCAAATGCCTCAGAAATATCAAACGCAATGATCTTACTTTCACCAAAACGATGTACATAAGGATTTGTTCCACTGTTCGGTGAGATATGCCATCAGATCACCAGTGGAACGAAGCTTACAGTCTTCGAGATAAGAGGATGGCTCGGTAGGAGGATGGGGAGGATGAGTCATTTTTCTTAGGAATCGGCTGGACAAATTCTGTTTTCCATCTTCTAGGAAAGATTCCAGAAGAGTAGGAGCGATGAAAAAGTTTACGCAGTTCTAACTAGTTTAGCGAGTGGCAAACTTCTTACAATATATTAATATAACCATATTATGATATCGCACAATGTCCCTTTTGAAGCCTAAAGTGAGGCAGCCGTTTCCTGGTAGCCACTATAACGAATATAAACCCGTTTTAATATATAACAAAGCTTTTTTTTAAACTTGTTTGATAAATAAAAAAAAATCACGGAGCCGCTTTATAAATATTGAGTTCGCGAAATAGGTACTTATATTAAAAATACAAAAAAAGCTATTGGAAAATTAAAAAAAACTGATTATTAATAATTATATTTAGTTTTTTTTTCTATTTTAACTACTGAAACAACATTACTTTTAAATGGTCTTAAGACTAAGAAATTTTTTCAGATTTAACTAGGTATCAGCATTTGTACCTAACTATGATTTTTTTTTTCAAAAAAATAAATAAATAAAGGCATAAATTAATTGTTTTTCGAAACGTGTGGAGGCATAATTTTGTATATACCAAATACGGTTTAGCTAGTGTTTTTGACATTTCTTACAAGATCTTATCGTTTCCAATATGAAAATTCACGTGCGTGCGACTCTGTTGTACCCATTTTAACATAAAGTTATCTTTTTACTGCTTTCTTCGAAATAAAATAGGATATTTGAAATGTTTTACCAACTCATGTTTCAAACTTGGCCTCTTGAAAAGTTGTAGCTATGGATTTTTGGATCTCAAAGCGACAACAGTTGCAAATTGTTATTTAACCTTTTTTGGAGTATCCGCCTTTGTTATATTTAGTTATTTGATAAGAGAAAAAAAAAATAACGATACCAACAAAATAATACTAACCTACACATAGATTCCACCCACCATTTTGTAAAATTGGATAAGTTTTTTGTTGTAAAATCCAGAAACATCCGATTCACCAACCAAATTCAAAAACCACGCCCAATAAAGTTATGAAATAATATCATAAATCCATAAAGAATAACAAAAGCCCTTGTTCCTCGACACACGCAACTGCGGAAACAACCCCGGATATTATTACAGCTCATAGCTCTAATCATCCCCTTACAGTAGAGTGGAGTTGGGGGTAAAGTGCCCTTCACAATTTGTTCATGTTCATAATACAAACACGATTTATTTTTTTTTTTCTGTAGCGAATGCAATAACAATATCAATTTTTCTGACCCTTCTTTATAATGAAATAGGGAAAGCTTTCTTTTTTAGGAGGAGAAACCAGCCAAAAAGATAAAGAAAAGACAATAACGACAAAGCAAAACAGGTCGTTGTCCAGTCCACCTTGTCCATCCGTTCACCCAAAGTGCGACTCTTATGAAAATGACTCATACATATACAGCATACCTTGTGGTGGCTCTGCTGTGTATATAGAAAAAGTCACCCAAGCTAATAAAAGTATGACATCATATTTTCCATTGAAAGCGAACCCCAACCCAACCCACCCACTATCATGCCAAAGATGCCATAAAACACAAGGGTGGTCTTCTTAGTGTTCCTTCGTTATGAGCTACTTCGAAACAAGAATAACATGAGAGTCCTGCTGAGAAGTGGGGAACAAACACAAATATAATAAAATTCTCATATAAAATATTTTCACGGATATTGCGCAATGATAGCTAGCTATGCTAGCCACCTTCACCACTACGACGTTGATCTGGTTCTGGCAGGACTCTAGCACCCACATCATTGTGTACAAGTACAACATCTCTCATCCGAAAGCATAGAACAGAAGAATAAGAAGGTGTACAGCTACGCGAACGTGCTGTGGCCATCGACCAATAATATTTCGTTATGTCCACTACACCTCCACCTTCACTCCATCCAAGGATTAATAAGAATTTCGTTTTCTGTTATGTTCTCTATAACTGTTTTTTTTAATTTTCTTTATTGTATATTTTTTCTTTTCTCTTATCGTGGTTTGGTGCTTAGATATGTATTTATATAAGGATCCAGGTCGACTAACAGTTACGGAGGGGGTGATTGTGGGTCGAATATCAAACTGTATCCGGATGTAATATAAGAGAGAATATGAGGAAGGAAAACCATACGAGACCCAGCCATAAAAACAGCACATTGTGCTTTCGACTTGACTTCGCTTCGAACGAACGTATTTTCGATATTAATAAAATGTCAAACGGGAACGAGAAAATTGAAAGCACGGACTATACTGAAAGTAAAAAAAGGACTAGAAAACATGAAAAACCTTCCGCCCAGTGGTGTCCTGGTCGGCCCCCCAATGCTGAAAAATTTATATCTCGGATTTTATATTTTTTTTCTGTATGGCTCGCTTGGTCCTTCTTCATTCGCTTGCCCACCTTTGACAGTTATAAATTCCCTGCAATTTTTCATCCCCACGGGTAGTAACTTGTTTGCCCCACACCATTGCCTAGCTCGGACTCCAGTCCACTGCTTTTTGTCCTTTCACTGAGCAAAGGATTTAATCGTATGGTCACCCTTTTTTATTTATGTATTTTTTCGCATTTAAAATAAAAAGCCACATACGTACGTACATACATATAGCATTTGAAGAAATCCAGAGTCAACGGAAGTAACTTTTGTTTATGCGACCCCGGAGGTTGAATATAGTCCTATGGTATGCAATAACTGTATATACATATGTATGTATATTTGACTACTGTAATTTTTTTCTTAAAAGATTCTAAATTTTGGCTAAAAGGCTATTGATTTATTGAGCGATTTTATATGATTTTTTTGTGTGAAAAAGAGCAGGCGGTTAAACCTCCTCGTTTAGTCACAATTTTTGATTTTTTTCGGTCTTGTCTACATAACTTAGTGTATATTTTACTTTGTTTTAAGAATTTTTTTTATTGAAATATGCTTATGTTTTCAGCTTCACGCCAATTTGTGGCATGGTACTGCAGAAGACAAAATGGCAGTTAAGCGAAGAACAAGAACAAGGTAAAACAAACTACTTAGAATCAGCGAAGACAAGAGAACAAAAAGTTCCACAAGTAATTGCCGATAGGAGATAACAAAAAGTGAATAAAAACAAGAATTATTACTTTCGGGCACAAAATGCAGTAATAGAAGCAACCTGTACAAAATATTCGAGAATCCCAGTGTGAACTCAACGGTTGAACCGTCTGTCTGTCCGCCCCCTCAGACGGTTAAACCAGTTATTGAAAAAAATAGGTTATTTTGACTTTTAACATTTAACTTATAAGGTAAGCGCGGGTTATAAGGCCTAGCTAAGGGAGATTTGAAATAAAACAAAAACTATTTATCAGAATGAACAAAATTTATTATTAATTAATGTTAAACATATATTTCTATACAAAAATAACAAAATATGGCAACTTCATCCTTAAAAAAAGCAAAATTCAATATTTTCAAAAACCTTGTCAATAGACCACATTAAACTATGGTAGGGAGTAGGGTAATAAGGCCTACATTCTTTAACATACATACATACAAAATTAAATTATACTTCATGCTATTAATGCATATAGACCAATACATTTAAATGACAAAAATGTTTGTAAAAAAGAGGGTAATAAGGCCTGCAATCAGATTTGATAGGCCTTATTAGCCGACAGGTCTTATTATCCGCACCTACCTTACCTATAGTTATAAGGCAAAATATGTTAAACTGTTGTTAAAGAAAAATTACTATTTAACAAATTTATGTTAAAATGTAGGTACCTTACGTTCACATAAATTGTAAACATTCTTTTTTTTAGAGAAATAAAAATTAAATATTGTACCTTACATTACATTTCCTATTCATAACTACAGCTAAGTGTACACGATTGGAAGATCTGTAAGATTGTTAGGTATTTGATAATCGTGAACACGCACAATTTAAAGTCAGGGCTCTCAATTTTTATCGTTGTCTGACAACGAAAACATTGTTAATTGAAAGATGTATTTTTTACATCATACAATTTTTTTTTATTGTCAACGCGTCGCGTCGGTTTGAAAGGAGATAAGTGAGGTTAATTCTTTAAAATTTATTTTATTTAACAATATATTGTATTTATATCATTTATTAAACTTTGTATATACATTCACAGATAGTTTATATACAATGGTTAAATCAAGAAATTGAAGTGCGACGCAGTATTTATGGGATGCTGGTTGCCCAGAGTATAAGTTGCCAAAGGAAATGTTATGGGAAGAAATCGGGGATGCTACAGGTATGACCTTAGCCGAATGCAAAGGCAAATGGCGAATTTGCGCACAACATTCAATAAGAAATAAAAAATTTAAATTAAATTTATTGGCGCGACAGCTCCTTAAGGAGCCAAGGCCTAGTGACTTATACTCTCAACCATTCCTGTGTGTGTGTTGTTACTCTGCAAGAATGGAAGGGACCTACAGTTTACCGCCGAGTCCGAACGGCTACATGAGATGCACTTTTTCGAGACAAATTTTACTCTTGGAGGTTTTGTCAGTTCCTCGCAAGAGGCAGCACCCCAGAAAAAAAGGTGGCTATGAGCTGGATTTGAACCCAGGTTCTTTCGCTTAGCAGTCCGACACACTAACCACTAAGCCACGGGGCACTACTACAACATTCAATACCAATCTTGAAAACCAGTGAAAAAAGTCGGGCCAAAGTGCAACTGAATCTATTGCCTTAACATACAACAGAAATATTTAAGCAAATGTTGTTCTTAGAAGCCCTCAAGGTCCTTCAATCAACACAATCAACATCATCTCTAAAATTGGTAGCTATTTCATGTTCTTTATTGATTTTATTTTTTAAAACTCGTTTTTTTCAGGACCCTGCTCTTGAAGATTTTTTCTTTCCTAAAAAATGTCGAGCAAGGTGCACCAGCGTCTTCGGCGATTGCTGGCAAAGCTGTAAATTTAAGACCATTGCAAAACCAAATGCAAAACACAACAATAAATCAAATGGCAGTTGAGGCTTTACAGTCCATGCGTTCATCAGTTCCTAAAAATGCATCAACTGCCCTGTGCGACTACACGGACCATGAGCTAAGCATCTTAACATCCGATCGCCAGGTCAAAAATGAGGCGAGCATTGATATTATTGATGAAGTTTCTATGATGGTAAAGTGCATTATTATTCAGCACGATACAATTATTTTCATTTCTTTCTCTTTTTTTGCAGCAGCAGCAGCATTCCCGTCCATGTACTTCAATTTGATCCAGATGAGATAAGGATTGTTACAGATGATTAATATATATGTATGTATGTATAACGAAGAGGAATTTTGTGAAGAAAATTCGCAGGTGATGTCGTAATATTTAACCAAGATGTTGTTCAGGATATGGATGTGGAGCAAAATGCAAAAGTTACCTTATTAAAGATTGATTTAATTTTTTTTTGTTTTTTGTTAATTTCGTTGAAGTTTTTGTGTTGAATTGTTTTGTTTTTGTGAATTTCTAGTATTAAGTTTAGTTTGCATTGTATTATTTTATTACAGTGGAACTTCCCTAAGTCGAAATCGCAAAATGAAAAAAAAAAAATCGAGTTATATAAACTTCGATTTAAAGAAATAAAAGAAAAATGTTACATTAATTGTTTTATGTATTTTATTTTAAAGTATATTTTAAAAAAGAAAGGGATTTTTCAGACATAAGCTTTGAAAAAGTCAGTAATGGTTTGTTGCCCTTTTTATTCATTGCATTTAAGTTTGTAAAAAGAATCCATCTCGTGAATAACATTAAAAAAAAACGATCCGGCGTGTTCTGTTCAGTTAATAAAGCATCGCGTATTGTTTCAAACGCGTCAACGACTTTAACTTGCTTCGGCTGGATCGGTATCAGCATCAAATTCATCGTCACTGACGGTTTCTAACTCCGTCACCACTGATAACAAAATTCCTGCAGCAGACTGGATGTGACAAGTAATAATTTCAGTATCCAAGTTAATGTATTCTTGAAGACTGCATTCTATGCCTTGTAAATTTTGTATTCGCGAAAAGTCCTCTGTCATTTCTATGAACTCTAGTACGAGCACATCAAAGTCTTCATGAATTCTATTAGCTCTTAACTCTGCAAAATTACATCGTCTTCTTCATTCGAAAGAGAATGTTTGCTAAATCTAGCTTTAATAAAAGAATTTCGTATGGTCGAGCTCTTTACATCGCAGTTCCATGACATTGAAACATTTTGTATGCAGTCAAGTAAGGTTATTTTTGGACAAACATTCCCTTCTTCTAAAGAAGCCAATATTTTGCTGATGATTCTCTTTCTAAAGAAACACTTAAAATCACTCCTTGGTCCATTGGTAATAAGACTGCTGTCATGTTTGGTGGAAAAAATGAAAGCTTAACAGATTTTAAATTTGTTGGTGATTTGTGGGCACTGCAATTGTCAACAAACATCAGAACCGTTCGTTTTTTATTTAAAAAAAATCTTGTCCCATTCCTTTAACCACTCTTCAAAAAATTCCGTAACCATCCACGATATTTTTTTTCGAAGATATTTATAAAAGAGGCCAATTTCATCTGCGTTAAAAATGTCATTTTCGCTGTAGTCTTCGAAAACGGCAATTCCGTACCAGACCAGTGTGTTGCCAAGCACAGCTGATTCTCTTCTAGGGCTTGACCAAACCACAGACAAAAGAAATACAGATGTTGAATACCAGATCAAATGCATGTTCAAAAAAAAAAATTAAAGCTAGCATACCAAAATCGAAAGCTAGCATACCTCATACTCAAACATGTCCGAGCAATTGACATCCTTCGAAAAAATTAAACATACCATTACCATACCATACCTCCATACCAAAAAACCAGTTCCTAGTCCAACGAGTGGTGGAACCACGATCAATTAAACACAAAAACACAACTCAGCTACTGTTTGAGCTTGAGCGCAGCCAAAAAAAAATACAGATGTCAAATACCAGAACAAATGCATGTTCAAAAAAAAATTGAAATGAGTCACAGACAAGAGAAATATTTCTTTTGTCTGTGAATGAGTATACCAAATTTAAAATCTAAAATACCTCATACACATACCAAACAGACATACAAATAACAACCCTCGTGTCGCTGCGCGATCGTTTTAAAAAGGAAGCGCATGATGTTCGATTGGTGTCGGTTTCGACTTATGAAACTTTTTCCTTTTTTCTTTGTTTGCTAATGAATACAAAAACAATGTTTGGTAGGTACATTCAAAAAAATGTAAACAACCCAATTTTTGTTGGTGTAGGTTGTGTATCTTGTTTTTTTTTGTACGGATTTTCGTGCGTATAAAAAGAAAGGGGTGATAATGTCGGATTGTTTTTGTGAATGTAAGGTGTCCGGTATGGAGAATAGAAACTTTTTCTTGTGTATTGAAATGTAAGATTTGTGTGGACAAGTGAAAGCAAGTGTATGCACGGATGCATTGGTTTCTGTATTTTCTTTTTGGGCTTTTATATTTGATTTGATTCTATTTTGCGCCTCTTTCAGGAATTCAAGGAATTTGCAGATCGGAATATCAGTTGGAATGTGAATTCATTACGATCACGTAGACCCAACAAACTTTCAAAAATGTCTCTAAGCTTAGCTACTCAAGTTTTTTTTACATAGTGTTTCAGCTGGAATTTTAGCACTGCTTGAAACTTCGGCTTTTTCAAAAAACGTTGAAAAAAGGCCATTCTTTAACAAACTAAATAAAATGTTTGATATCTTAGACGGGCACCCACCTCTTGTTAGACAATCCCAAAATATTGAATTTCTAAATGAAATGAAAGCATTATTCTCGTCATTAAAACTTCAAAAAAATACAACGATCCATTGTTTAAGGGGATGTATTTCAACAATAACATCTTTTCAATGTTTGGCCGATGGTCTTTTTGGGGAATATCAAGACTTATTATATCTTTATTTAAACAAATTGAATCAGAATCCACTTGAAAAAAATTGTTCACGAAGATTATCTCACTCACTACTGTTTTCCTCGAAATATTCAAACTGTGAACAAGACTTAGATGAAATTCTTGATGTTGACTGGTCTACAGTTATAAATAATATAAACGAAGAGCCGATTTTAGATTTAAATACAGCCAATAGTTCTAGTCACACAAACACGATAAAGCCTTTTGATTTAATTTAACAAACATCATGCTCTACAATTATTGTTAAAAACATGTCCATTCTCTACTTTGCAGGATACTGTTGTTATAAGCTTTTCAATTCTATGAAAGAACAATGCCATAATTGCACACAGACATTAATCAAAACAGACAAGACAATAACAGAAAATTCTGAGTTTCTTCTTCATCACAAAGCTTACTTAAATGCAGAATCAGACTTCGGAAAATTATTTCCACCCTCAAAAAAGTTTTTTGAAATTTGTAAGCTTCAAATAAATGTGTTCGAACATATATATACCAAAAGTCCGGAAATTACTAACATAAGATCTTATATAGTATCTTCAGCCACTACAGAAACAGAGCTCCATAGCCCAGAATGGTTCAAAGATCTAATTTGTAGAGAACACCGTTTAAAAGCCCTTTCATTTATGATCTTAGTTTTTTTACGAAAGAATTGTATTTGGACTAGTAAGGAAGCTAAAAAATCATGTCAAAAAGGAAAAACACACAACAAACAATGGCAATGAGTCAGGGTTAGATGATGATAATTTTAATGTTTTGTGTGGTGGATCAGCCGATAAACATTTTTGTTTCGAATTATATATGTTAGCGGGAAGGAATTGTTTGAAGTATGTTTGTCGGCATGTGACGCGTGGGGCAAAAAAATGAAAAGACAATTGAAAGCAGGTGTAGTTTGAAATTTCAAAAAGCTTAGAAGATAAGATTTTTTAAATAGTATGTCGGTTATGAATGAGACTGATTTCAATTGTCCGATGAAATGCCTGCTTTCATGAAGTTGCTTCTGTCGAAATTCGATGCTCTGGAAAGTTCCTCGAAAGAACAAAAGAACGTTCTCGAAGAACAAAAGAACGTTCTCAAAGAACAAAAGAACGTTCTCGAAAGTAAATTCAAAACAAAAGAATGAGAAGAAGAATTCTTTAGAAGTTCTTCAGAAGCAACTAAGTGAACAAAGGGATGCTCTCGGAAAAATTAGCTCGATGCACAGAATGTTCTCTTCGATAAAAGACTCCAAATAGTAGACCAGAAAATAGAAAACTTAGAATAAAAGTTCGCAAAGCAAGTAGAAAGTGTAGAGCAACAGTACCAACACCTGGCTAAGGAGGTTGATTCTTTGAAGAAGCAGAAGGTTCGGTTATAGTAGAGCGAAGGTCCACGCCGAAAAGAATTGCAGTCCCCTGTTTTCGATGATCAAACATCATGGCCAACTTATAAGAGGCAGTTCGAATCTCCCGCATTAATGGACAACTAAGACAAAGGAGACAAAGAAAATCTTACGCTTGCGCTCAGAAGAACAGCTGCCGAATTGCTGCAGACCATTTCTGAAGACAAACATCATGATTATGATGCCATGGTCAAGGCAACTCGAGATGAGGTTTGGCGACGACTACATGCAGCAAGTTTATCCAGTCCAGCAGCGCGCCACAGGGTCCAGACAAGAGGTAAAACGCTACAACAGCTGCAAGCTGACATCGAGCGCTTGGCGAATTTGTCTTATCTCAATACCAGCAGGGAAATTATAAACGAGCTGGCAACCGATGTGTTTATCGATGCGGATGCAAAACTACAAATGGCTGTAAGAATGGCAGGTAAGAATACGCTCGCTAAGGATATAGCATTTGCTCTGACAATGAAAGCAACAGACCAAGCTTCGCAAAGTAGCCATCGCATCAGGGAAATGGCTACGATAGAGTGCTCATGTCAACACGTCGACATTGAAAGACAAAACCCGAACATTGCTTAAGGCCAAATGAGATGCTGGAATTGCAACAAGCTGGGACATCTACAGAGACAATGCATGTCCCCACCTAGACAGGTAAGCTGCCCAAATTTCGCAAGAAGAAGGCAGAATGACGAAGCATCTGGCAGGGATAACTCTTACGCTGCTGGATAAGCTTCGGAGCAAAAGCAGGCGGGAAACGCCTAAGAACAAATTGGGGGGGAGGCTGAAGTTGGTTGATGGAATCGACTCCCCCAGTACCATAATCAAAGTCTCGCAAACTAAACGCTGCAACAAGATCTTGACAGTGGAGACTGTCATCGGAAATAGAAAATGTGTGGCAACTTTTGACACGGGTGCCACAGCCTCCATAATCAGAAGAGAATTTATTCAGATGTTCTGGCTACATAACACAAGCTGCTACGCTCTGAAGACAGCTACGGGAGAAGCAGCAAAAGTAAATGGGGAAGCATTTCTAAAGATACAACTAACAGGGTTGACTCTCTCACATACATTCTTGGTAGCCAACATATGCGACGAGTGCATCATAGGAGTAGATTTCATGAGGCACATGAGGTAATCATAGAATTTCGAATGCAGGTGTTAAGGTATCGAAAAGTCTAGATCCCTATAGTATACGGAAACGAGAACGCTAGAAATCTTCGGGCGATTATAGGCAGAGATGAAGTCCTACCACCATCTTCAGAGACAGTTCTTTGGACGCGTTTAAAAGGTGATCCTGGGAACCACCGACATCGTTGAATTAGATGACAAAAAGGACTTTCCCAGCAACATCGTTGGAAAATTTGTAGTGGAACCTAAGAAAAACATGGTACCAGTAAGGCTGATGAATCCAAATAAACACACCGTCAAGCTCAGACAAGGAGAGGTAATGGGAAAATGCGTAAATTGTAGCCATTTCCTGTCCTGTCTCTCCAAAGAAATTTGCCGAGGTATGTAATGCTATCCACAGAATCTATGAGCTAAATCAGAAGCAAAAAACCATAGCCGGAAATCTCATTGGCGAGTTTGCTGATATATTTGCATCGCAGGATGGAGAATATGGTCGAACACACCTAGTACAGCACCACATAGACAGCGGCGAAAGCAGACCGATCCGAATGACTGCTAGAAGACTTCCATTGGCAAAACAGGCGGAAGTCGATGAGATGATATCGACCATGGAAAAAGACGGTCTAATCGAAAACTCAAAAAGTCCGTGGGCATTACCCGTTGTACTAGTGAAAAAGAAGGACGGCAACACTCGATTCTGCGTGGATTACCGGAGGCTCAACGACGTCACCAAGAACGACAGCTACCCCTCGCCTCGAATAGATGACACCTTGGATACCCTTTCTGGAGCGAAATGGTTTTCCACCCTCGATCTGAAAAGTTGATACTGGCAGGTACAGATCCATCCAGCAGACAAAGAAAAGACCGCTTTCACAACCGGAAATGGACTATGGCAGTTTACCTCGAAACTTCGAGGCGAAGATATTCCAGGAAGTATGCGCATTACTCGGACTAAAGAAGACAATGACAACACCTCTTCACCCACAGTCTGATGGAATTGTAGAACAATTTAACAAAACCTTGAAGGAACATCTGTTGAAGGTCGTGAACGAGAACCAACGAGATTGGGATTGGCGAATCCCTTTAAGTAAGTAAGTATGTAAGTAAGTAATTAATTCATTTATTTCTACTTTTCTTAACATAGTTTAACAAACACAATGAACTTAAAAGCTATGGCCTTGCCGTCAGCTCGGTTAGCAATTTTTATCTTTATGTACAAATAATTAATTTAATTAAATATTTAATAAAATAGAAGAAAATAGTTAAATGAATTCAGTTATTAATAACATCCTATATTTATAAATATCTTTCAAAAATTTGTAAAGAGTTTTCCAGTCAAAACCATTCAGAATGTTGATAGTTTCTTGCAACGTTAATGTTCTCTTTCCGAAGTATGACAGGCGTTGTGACGAGAATATGGGACATATGCTGACAAAGTAGAAACAGCCTTCTTAGGATCTCAAATTGCACAAAGAACTTTTTAATTTATCTGAAAGATGTTTGTTAAAATCAAGAGTACTGTTCAGATTCACTCCCAGATATTTGTACTCATTGGTTACTTCTAATCTAGATCCATTAAAAGACTAATTATAAGTGTTCCGACTTCTTGCTGATCCTGAAAACACCATGACTTTTGATTTGTCTGAGTTAATGACAAGACTCCATTTTCAGACAATATTCCACTAATCGATTAATCATCAGTAGAAGGCTTTCTGGTGATTCTGAAAGTACCATCAGATCATCGGCATACAGAAGGACATTGATGTTTAAATCAGAAATACGGATTCCTCCAGGAAGACAAGCTACAACATCGTTAATGAAGAGTGCAAACAAAAGTGCACTAAGAAGACATCCTTGTTTAACGCCACTATTCGTCTCGAACCACTCGGAATAGATTGACTCATCTCATACAGCTGCTTTTGACTCGGTATATAAATATTTTATTATATTGATGAAGTTCGAAGACAGTCCTAATTGTGAAAGCTTATAAAAGAGGGCATTTTGAATTATGAGATCAAAGGTTGCCTTGAAATCAACAAAAAGTGCATATACTTTTTTGTTTCTAGCTTGAAACGCTTTAATAATTGAAGTTAGGGGGAAAATATGGTCAACTGTTGAAAATGTTTTTCTGAATCCAGCCTGATAGTCCGATAAAATGTTGTAAGTGTTAACCCATTTTTCTAGTCTGTTGACAAGCACACCACAAAAGAATTTTGCCAGGACATTCCTGAAAGAGATGCCTCGATAATTTTTTTTATTTAGGTCTCCTTTTTGAATGACGATGACGATAGGGCTTTTTCTCCCAAGAGAAATAATAACGATTTAAGTTGGAAATGTAAAGCGATAGTTACATTCTTGAAGAACACGTATGGAATCCCGTCTTCACCAGGAGCTTTTCCATTTTTGCCTTTTAAGATCACAGTACTTATTTCCGCTAACGAGATTTTCGAATCAAGAATCTCATCGAGAATCATCGGCTCCGCATAAGAGAATCTCACATTTGGATTGCTGTATAGAAGACTTTTGAAATGGTAAGACAGATCTTCAGCAGATAATCCTATTCCTATTGTAAAACTCGATCCATTAATCTCCCTCACTGTCTTCCAAAAGCTTGATGGTTTTCAAATTCGGTTTTTTCCGTAGGCACAATTTCTTATAACGTGTGTTAGCTTCAAGATACCACTTCTTCAAAATTAGATAGATTTATACACGATTAAGCATTTTCATTGTTTGCATTTTTTTATGAAAGAGAACTGGTCCTTAAATACGAATTTTGCTTTTCATTCAGATAGGTAGAAATTAAGTGCAAACTATGGGTAGAAATTCATTTAAGAAAATTATTTGTAAATTGATTGTAGATTTGTATAGTAAGTAGTTAGAGACAGTTCATTGTTCATGCCTATATAATGTGGAATTATAAGAAAAGGTGGAAACTATTATTTGCGTTAATTATGTATGCTAGTTGTGTAGGAGTGTATTTGTTAAAAATATATATTACTAGCGGGCACGGCAGATGTCATCCTGCATTTTTTTAAATTCTTTTGATTTGTTTACCTAAAGTTGTTAAAACGTTTTTTTTAAATTATTGGAAGAATTACTCCCAAAATGTCATTAAAAAATAAGACTTTTTCGGAGGGTTTTCCGAAAGTTTTCTTTCGTAATTATTTATGTATATATGTATATATATTATATATATTATATATATTATATATTTTTTTCTGAAATTCTGAGTTTGAAATACCTAAGTTTTTTACTTGCGATTTATAGTTATAGTTATGCATTCGTAAAAAAAGAAAAAAATCTAAGAATCAAACATGACATTACCATAATAGGGAAGTCGAAATAAGTGGGTCAGAAAATTCTGTCTGTCTGTATGTCTGTCTGTCCGTATCGATTCCTACAGCCTAAACGGTTGGGCCGATTTGATTCAAACTTAGTATATAGTAATTTTAGAGTACTCTACCAGACTATTTTTCGAATTGGCATTCTAGCCCCAAAACTAACGGTACCTGCCATATAACTTTTAATGAAAACTTACTTTTCTCGAAAACGGAGAAATGAATAATGTTTTCTATGGAAAATCTATCTTCAAGTTTTAATAGATTTTTCAGAAAAAGTTTTATAACGGTACCTCCCATATGACCGGTTTTTTAAAATCAGACTTTCTCGTTAACTAATTGACGGATTTTGATTAAATTTTCAAAATATGTAGTGTAGCCTATTACAATTTTCAAAAACATTTTTTTTAAATTTTTAATATTTTTTTAAAAAACATATCTTTTTTTGAATATTTTGAAAACGAATCCATAGATTTTTTTTTAATTTTTCTCCTAGTATAAACTATACATTTTTTTTTAAATTGACATACTCAAAAAAATTTTAAAATATGTTTTTGAAAAAACTGTTCGAACGATTTTGAAATGAAAAATTCATAAGATAGAAAACAGCAAAAGAAATAAGATGGCTTACAACATTTTTTCCAAAAAAAACGTTATGAATAGTGTTTTTTTGATTTCATAAAAATCTTATTTTATATTGCTCGGTTGATCCCTAGCCACTAGTCTAATGAAAGCAGACGTCGTTATTTTTATTAATATTTATTAATAAACATTATATTGCAACAAGAAAAACTACTGCTAGTTGTTTGTTGTTGTTTTCTGTGGAGTTTTTGTCGAATAAAATTCAATTTAAGGGTTTTGTGTCCTTAATTCCAAATGTGCTTTTCGCCCAAGCATGAACGGTAGGCTCATCAGTTAGAACCGTTCAAGCTCTTCTAAGACGCACAATATGTCGATGATTACCGACTACTTTGCAATGGATTTTATTGCATAAAGCAATGGTTATTTATTAATCGTTATTTATTTTAAAGCATTTCATGATCGTAACAGCATACAGAATAAATAATAAGGTCGCCTATGATAAACACATAAACACGCAAAAACAACTAACGAATAAAAAAAAATACTCGATTACCTACTGAATGCAAAAATTTCAATCAAGAAAACAAAATTGTACACTTGCATACAAACAACCACTGTGTTAAGTTTTAATATTGTTTATACCCATACCCACTCACATAGTGGTTATTTTATATACATATATTTGGTTTGGTGGTTTATTTTTAAATATTTGTGTGTACAGTGCATACATAATGCAGCCACTAAGCAATTATCAAGCATAAGAACAAGCTCGTGCGACCCAGTTGTGCATTTTATTTAAATTTTATTCGACGATATGACTGCACGTATGAGCAAGTACGTGCGATTCAGTCGTGCAATTTATTCAATAGATATTTAAAGGTTTAAAAAAATAATATGATAAAACAGACTTTTGGCTTTAAGAAAAGGTATAGCACATTATTTTAAGTGTTGCCGTTATTTGTATAGATATATTTTTTCCAATGCAAGTGGTTTTTTTTGTGAAAATTGCCCCTCCTGCCTAAACGGGGCGAGATAGACCCCTCCTGGTAAAAAAATGTTTGTATTTTGTCCCTCTACATGAATCCGTTAATAATTTGCGGCGCCAAAGTTATCGTAGTCTTGCCTCGTAATGCCATGTTTGATTTTTATCTCAATTTTTTTATTTTTATGAATCCTAAACTTGCCTTATAGTACCTTTCATCGCAAGTGAAAATTCACCTACCCGTTTTCAAAATATTGATTTCTTAAAAATATTTTTTTTCTAAACATTAAAAACACAAAAAAAAGTTTTCGAAAATATTTTAGTTTAAGATTACTTAGGCTACTTACATTTTCCTAAATATCAATTTTGGTTGTAATCGGTTACCTAACCAGTTGTCAGGAAAGTCGAAGACAAAAAAAAGCTCCTATGGGAGGTACCGGTTACCGTCATACATTTTTGTTCACCAAATTTTAATGCACATTGATTATTTACATAGAAAATTCCTGGAGTCGTTTTTGAGAAAAATAAGCTTTTGCGTAACGGTTATATGGCAGGTACCGTTAATTTTTGAGCTAAAAAAAATAATAAAAACTCCTCTGTAGAATGTCAAAATAAACTTATAGGTATTCCAAATTTAAAGACGATTGACCAAACGTTTAGTAGACGGACGGAATTTTGCCAGTGACTCAAATATGTTTCTCTATCATCGTAATGTTATATTTCATTGTTATCTCATTTTTTTTTCTGCACGAATGCATAACTTGCACTTAGTACCTACCTATAATCGCAAGTAAAAATTAAACAATTAGGTATTACAAATGTTAAAAAAAAATCCGGGGTATTTTTAGCAGTTCTATAGAAGATTAGTTGAAAGAAATATTTTGGTTTAACTATACATTTCTTTCCCCCGAGCTAAGCTGGGTAGGACAACAAGTACCTATTATATAAAAGGTATATAAACCTCAAACAAACAAAATATCTTTGTTACTATAATTATCTATAATCACTTTACAAAGAATTTTTGAATGAATTTCTACGCATTGTTCATTCGATGGGTACCTACACATACATATGATATTTTATGTAAGTACCTATCTGAATGGAAAGCAAAATTTAAAACAAAAATCCATTTCTGCAAGGACGTGTGTATAAATACAGCAAAAAGTAAATTTGTGTTTAAACTTCAAGAATGTACATACATATGTGTACCTACATTTTTTTAAAACCTTAATAATAAACAAAAATTAAAAATCCTAAAGAATTCGAATCAAAAGTCTGGTCAATGACGTACGTATGTAAGAACCAGTTCCGGTCCACATAAAAAAATGTAAACAATGAAAATGTTGGATGGTGTATAAATCCCAACAAAAAATTATTCGCCGCAGCTAAACCAAACCCTTGTTCCAATTATTTCATGTTCGCCTTCTTTTTACTTGCGATTATAAGTACTATAATACAAGTTATGCATTCGTGCAAATTAAAAAAAATTGAGATAACAATTAAACATGACCTTACGATGATAGAGAAACATATTTGAGTTACTGGCAAAATTCTGTACGTCTGTCTGTCTGTCTGTCTGTCTATACGGATGTATATTGGACTGCAGCCTAAACGGTTGCGCCAATCTTCTTAAAATTTTGAACTTAAGGTTATTTTGACATTCTACAGAGGAGTTTTTATTATTTTTTTTAGCTCAAAAATTAACGGTACCTGTCATATAACCGTTATGTAAAAGCTTATTTTTCTCGAAAACGAATTTTTGAATGAATTTCTACGCATTGTTCATTCGATAGGTACCTACACATACATATGATATTTTATGTAAGTACCTATCTGAATGGAAAGCAAAATTTAAAACAAAAATCCATTTCTGCAAGGACGTGTGTATAAATACAGCAAAAAGTAAGTTTGTGTTTAAACTTCAAGAATGTACATAAATATGTGTACCTACATTTTTTTAAAACCTTAATAATAAACAAAAATTAAAAATCATAAAGAATTCGAATCAAAAGTCTGGTCAATGACGTACGTATGTAAGAACCAGTTCCGGTCCACATAAAAAAATGTAAACAATGAAAATGTTGGATGGTGTATAAATCCCAACAAAAAATTATTCGCCGCAGCTAAACCAAACCCTTGTTCCAATTATTTCATGTTCGCCTTCTTTTTACTTGCGATTATAAGTACTATAATACAAGTTATGCATTCGTGCAAATTAAAAAAAAATTGAGATAACAATTAAACATGACCTTACGATGATAGAGAAACATATTTAAGTTACTGGCAAAATTCTGTACGTCTGTCTTTCTGTCTGTACGGATGTATATTGGACTGCAGCCTAAACGGTTGCTCCAATCTTCTTCAAATTTTGAACTTAAGGTTATTTTGACATTCTACAAAGGAGTTTTTATTATTTTTTTTTAGCTCAAAAATTAACGGTACCTGTCATATAACCGTTATGAAAAAGCTTATTTTTCTCGAAAGCGGCTCCAAGAATTTTTATAAAAAAAATCAGTGTACTACTGTAGTTATGCATTATATATTAGTGAAAAAAAATTAATATGGTGGGCTAAAAACGGTACCTTCCATAGGACCGGTTTTTTTTCTTCGACTTTCTCGAAATCTGGAAATCCGATTACAATAAAAATTGATATTCAAGAAGATGTAGGTAGCCTCAGTAATTGTGCATTAATTTTTTTTCAAAAACTTTTTTTTTGTATTTTTAATAATTAAATTTTTTTTTTTTTTTGAAAAATCAATATTTTGAAAACGGGTAAGTGAATTTTTGTTTAAATTTTGTTTTTAATGTACGTAATTTTTCCGCTTAAGTTTGAATTCTTGAATTATTTTTTTTTTATTTTTTTAAAAATTATTTATGTAAAAACGGCTCCTACAATTTTGAAAAAAAATTCACACTTTTTTACATTTCCTAAACAAATAAAATGGCGTTTAAATTATTTCACCCAATACATTTTAACGTACTTTATTCGAACAATTAAAAGTCACAAATATCGAATAAAGGCTTTGATGTTAACTTTAATTTTTTTTAATTTTAATCTACAATGTGACCGCACATATGAGCAAGTACGTGCGATCCAGTCGTGCAATTTATTTTTTCCTGCACATGCGCAGTAAACTAAGCACAAAGCATAACACTAAAAACCACGCTCTTTATTCATCTCTCTCAACTTACCCACTTAGTAACCACACATGCCGCTTGGAACGCCACGGTCCACAGGTCATCATGATAGTAATATATCAGTCTATATACAATGGTGGCAACAAAATGTTAAGATATTCGGAGAATAAATTTTGTTCCCAATTTAACGAAATCTGCAGAATACATTGTGTACAATAACCATTTTTAACACAACACCAACATGTATTGTGTACGACAACCATGCTCCTAAAAGTAAGCTACATATTTGCAATATGTTTTGACGGAGTACTTACTCGAACTCGAATTAGTACAAGCAACCGAAGGCTTAGATTGTGCCAGAACCAGTCGCAAGCTTCCAGAAGTTTGTAAATTTGTATTAATACAAGAGTAGATGGCATTAAGAATTAGTTTATTTTCAAAAGTGAAATTGCTAACAACTGAAAGCGTTAGTAAAAAGTGATTGAATTGAGATTAAATAAAAGCTGTTGAAGTATAAAACTTATTTTAATTGTAAAAAAGTGGAATAAGTTAAACTTGCTGTTATTTAAACAGAAAAGTTAAATTATTTTGGAATTTTGATTGAGTTTTATTTGTCGAACCCCAGGCCAAAACTTCACAATACAATTACATTATCCAGTTAGAACAAGAAGGTCTAATATACATAGATATAATACTGCCCATAATCTCATAAAGGCCCTAACTGCAGTTTTTATAGTTTCGAGTTATAGAGGAAAACACTAAATCGCTAACCGCAACCAAAATATTAAACGTAAAAAATTGAAAAAATATTTGTTTTAAAACTTAATGTGCGCTTTATTTTGTCTTATAACTTCAAATTAAAAATTTGTTAGTTTTTATAAAATAGGCTTTTTTGTGTTTAATAAATATATTTAAAAAGCCCTATGTACACCAATTTGCAAATTTTTGTTGACTAAAATTATTTATTTTACCTTAACCAACTGTGTAAATGAAAGAAAATGTAAATTTAATTAAAAAATATTTATTCATTTATCAAACAAACAAGTTAAAACAACTAAATCTAATATTTATCTAATCTTAATTCGCTTCAAGCTCTGTCACTGGAAGATTTGTCCAGAATTGTTTTCTATTTTCTGGAAACAGTTGAAAGAGGTGTTTTTCAATATAATTTTTTCTGTCTTTTGATATTCCTCTTGGCTGGAAACGAACAAATGATGATGGTTTGAAAGAACTTGACTTTATATATTGTGATGTGGCAACAAGGAGGATACATTTTGTAAATTAACGCCACCTGTTGGATTCATTGTGTACAACAACCAACATTCATTGTGTACAACGACCATGCGCCTAAAAGTATGCTACATATTTGCAACATGTTTTTAACAGAGTACTAAATCGAACTTGAAGTGCTAATTCGAGACTCGAATTAGTACCGAAAGCTTAGATTGTGCCAGAACCAGACAGAAGCTTCCAGAAGCTTGTAAACTTGTATAAATACAAGAGTAGATTGCATTGAAAGTTAAGTTTATTTTCGAAAGTGTAATTGTTAACAACTGGAAGCGTTAATAAAAAGTGATTGAATTGAGATTTAATAAAAAGTGTTGAATGATAAAAACGTATTTGAATTGTGAATAAGTGGAATAAGTTAAATTGGTGTTATTTAAACTGAAAGACGTTGTGTTGAATAAAATAAAGGGATTTGTTGTATTAATTTGGAATTTTGATTGAGTTTTATTTGTCGAAACCCAGGCTAAAATATCACATTGGTATCAGATGTGGGATAAAACTCAGTAAAGTGCTAGAAAATTCCATAGTGACATTTTCTAAAACAGTTTCGGTGACTCATTTAATTGTGAAAGTGGAATTTTCCAGAAACTATTGAACTGATTGTGCTATAAAACTGTGAATAGCGAGTATTTTTTTTAAAAATAGTGTTGGAAAAAGATCTTTCTAGAAGAGACATTAAAATAAAACTGACTGTGTTGTGAAAATAGTGTTTCAGTTACATAAAATGGGTCGCAAATTAGAACAATTGACAACAGCTGAGTTGAAAGAAGAATTAGGAAAACGAAATCTTCAGACTTCGGGGCTGAAAAAGGAACTATTGCTCCGACTTCAGAATGCTATCACTCAGGATGGTGGAGACCCCGATACCATGTTGTTCGATGTTGAAGAACAAGGGAGAGAATGCACAGTAAGTACAGCCGATGAAATGCCTGCTTTCATGAAGTTGCTTCTGTCGAAATTCGAAGAACAAAAGAACGTTCTCGAAGAACAAAAGAACGTTCTCGAAAGTAAATTCGACGAACAAAAGAATGAGCAGAAGAATTCGTTCGAAATTCTCCAGCAACAACTAAGCGAACAAAGGAACGTTCTCGAAGACCAAAGGAACGTTCTCGAAAGTAAATTCGACGAACAAAAGAATTCATTAGAAACTCTCCAGAATCAACTAAACGAAAGACTTCAAATAGTAGATCAGAAATTTGAAGCCAAAATAGAAAGCTTAGAAAAAAAGTTCGGAAAGCAAGTAGAAAGTGTAGAACAACAGTACGAACACCTGGCTAAGGAGGTTGATTCTTTGAAAAAACAGAAGGTTCGGGAATATTCGAGCGACGGTCCACGAAGAAAGGAAATGCAGCCCCCTGTCTTCGATGGTCAAACATCATGGCCAATTTATAAGAGGCAGTTTGAAGCTGCCGCCTTGACGAACAACTGGGACAACGAAGACAAATCAATTGCTCTTACGCTTGCGCTCAGAGGAACAGCTGCCGAATTGCTGCAGACCATTCCTGAAGACAAACATCATGATTATGATGCCATGGTCAAGGCAATCGAGATGAGGTTTGGCGACGACCACATGCAGCAAGTTTACCGAGTCCAGTTGCGCCGAAGGGTCCAGACAAGAGGTGAAACGCTACAACAATTGCAAGCTGACATCGAGCGCTTGGCCAATTTGTCTTATCCCAATACCAGCAGGGAAATCATAAACGAACTGGCAACCGATGCGTTCACTAATGCCATTGCAGATGGAAAACTACAAATGGCTGTGAGAATCGCAGGTAAGAAAACGCTCGCTGAGGCTTTAGCATTTGCCCTGACAATGGAAGCAGCAGACCAAGCTTCGCAAGGTAGCCATCGCGTCAGGGAAATGGCTACGCTAGAGTGCTCATGTCAACGTGTCGACATTGAAAGACAAAACCCGAACACTGCTCGAGGTCAAATGAGATGCTGGAATTGCAACAAGCTAGGACACCTACAGCGACAATGCAGATCTCCACCTAGACAGGTAAGCTGCGACGAATGCATCATTGGAGTGGATTTCATGAAGGCACATGAGGTAATCATAGACCTTCGAATGCAAGTATTAAGGTATCGAACCGTTGAGATCCCTATGGTATACGGAAACGAGAACGCTGTGAATCTTCGGGCGGTTATAAGCAGAGATGAAGTCCTACCACCTTCTTCAGAGACAGTTCTTTGGACGCGTTTGGAGGGTGATCCTGGGAACCACCGATTCTATTTCATTGAAGCAGATAATAAAGAGGACTTTCCAAGCTATATCGTTGGAAAGATTTTAGTGGAACCAAAGAAAAACATGGTTCCGGTAAGGCTGATGAATCCGAACCAACACTCCGTCAAGCTCAGACAAGGAGAGGTGATTGGAAGATGCGTACCCATTGCAGCCATATCGACAACATCTGGGAGTGAATCTGCGAGTCCTGTTTCTGCAACAAAATTGGCTGAGGTATGTAATGCTATCCTTGGAAACTGTGAGCTAAATCAGGAGCAGAAAACCATGGCCAAAAACCTCATTGGCGAGTTTGCTGATATATTTGCATCGCAGGATGGAGACTATGGTCGAACACACCTAGTACAGCACCGAATAGACACCGGCGATAGCAGACCGATCCGACAACCTGCTAGAAGACTTCCATTGGCAAAACAGTCGGAAGTCGATGAGATGATATCAACCATGGAAAAAGACGGTCTAATCGAAAACTGAAAAAGTCCGTGGGCATTACCCGTTGTACTAGTGAAAAAGAAGGACGGCAGCACTCGATTCTGCGTAGATTACCGGAGGCTCAACGATGTCACCAAGAAGGCCAGCTACCCCTTGCCTCGAATAGATGACACCTTGGATACCCTTTCTGGAGCAAAATGGTTTTCCACCCTCGATCTGAAAAGTGGTTACTGGCAGGTACGGATCCATCCAGAAGACAAAGAAAAGACCGCTTTCATAACGGGAAATGGACTATGGCAGTTTACCGTTATGCCATTTGGCTTGTGTAACGCTCCAGCCACCTTTGAGCGTTTAATGGAATGTGTGTTACAGGGTCTGACATGGAAAACCTGCCTGGTGTACTTGGATGATGTCATCGTTGTGGGAAAGACGTTCGCTGAACACCGCGAAAACTTGAGGGAGGTGTTTACTCGACTTCGAACAGCACATTTGAAACTAAATCCACAAAAATGTGCTCTGTTCAAAGCTGAGGTGAAATATTTGGGACATGTGATATCATCAAATGGAGTAAAAACTGACCCGGGAAAAATCGAAGCCGTGAAAAATTGGACAGATCCCGCAGACAAACACCAACTGAGGAGCTTTCTCGGTCTCGCCACATATTACAGGAGGTTCGTATAGGATTTTTCCGGAATCGCAAACTGTCAATTTAAATGGTGAGGTGAGCGCAAAAGAAGCTTTCAACATCTAAAACAGCGACTTTGTGAGGCGCCAATACTAGTTTACCCCACCCCTGCAAGCCATTTATTGTGGACGCGGATGCTGGTAACGTGGGTGTTGGAGCACATCTGTTGCAGATACACGATGGGCAGGAGAAAGTGGTAGCCTATTTCAGCAAAGTTCTGTCGCGACCAGAGAGAAATTACTGTGTAACCAGATGGGAACTCCTTGCTCTGATACGGCGACATAAATTTTCCATAAATACCTGTATGGACAGAGATTCATCCTGCGTACCGATCACGCCGCTTTAAAATGGTTGCTACAGTTCAAAAATCCTGAGGGGCAAGTAGCAAGATGGATCGAACGATTGCAGACTTACGACTTTGAAGTACAGCATCGCAAAATAAGACTGCACTGCAATGCGGACGCGCTTTTCTGCAGACCATGTGAACCCAATTGCAAACATTGTGCACGAAAAGAAGAAAAGGACGAAGGTGTTTCTACCCCGAGAATAAAAGCTGAACCTGTAGAGGGTTGGAGTGCCAAAAAACTTCGTAATGCACAAAAAGAAGACCCTGACATCGAGCCAATCCTTGCATGGAAGGAATCTATGGAAAAACCAAATGCAAGAGACATCTCCGACAGAAGTCCTACTTTAAAGGCATGGGCGCAGTGGGAATCTCTCCATGTGGAAGATGGTGTTTTGCGAAGAAAATGGGAATTGCCGGATGGAAGATCCCTTAAGATGCAGCTTGTGGTTCGACCATCGAAAGTAGAGGAGATCCAACGAGAAATGCATGATGGAGTATCCGGTGGTCACTTGGGAATCAACAAAACACTGGAAAAGTTACGGGAACGCTTTTATTGGCTAAGCGCAAGAAACGATGTAGAGAGCTGGTGTCGAAAGTGCACAACATGCGCGGCTAGCAAGGGACCCAAAGTCAAAACACGAGGTAAAATGCACCAGTACAACGTGAGCGCCCCGTTTGTAAGAATCGCTGTTGACATCACAGGCCCGTTCCCGGAAACTGAAAACGGTAGCCGTTACATCCTTGTTGTCATGGACTACTTCAGCAAGTGGCCCGAGGCATTTGCGATACCCAATCAAGAAGCTAAGACCGGTGTCGAGCAGATAGTGGACCACTGGGTCTGAAGGTTCAGGGTGCCTATGGAATTGCATTCCGACCAAGGGCGAAACTTTGAGTCGAAGGTATTCCAGGAAGTATGCGCATCACTCGGGTTAAAGAAAACAAGTACAAAACCTCTTTATCCACAGTCTGATGGAATGGTAGAACGATTTAAAAAGACCTTGAAGGAACATCTGTCCAAAGTCGTGAACGAGAACCAACGAGATTGCGATGGGCGACTTCTTTTATATCTTATGGCCTACCGGAATGCGGTTCACAGTACAACTGGATACACTCTATCGGAAATTCTATTTGGACGAACTGCCCGGCTTCCAAGTGAACTAAAATTCGGATTTTCTATTGAAGACCCAAAATGCGAAGAGGACTACGTGTTGGATCTTAAAGAAAGGATCAACGACATTCACCAGAGAACAAGAAATAACATAAAAATTGTGAGTGACCGTATGAAGACCAGATACGATGCGAGAGCAACAGCATCTGAATTCAATGAGGGAGATCTGCTATGGCTTTATAACCCACATCGCAGAAAGGGAAAATTGTTCAAGCTTCAGCAGGACTGGGAAGGTCCCTACCAAGTAGTTACGCGCATTAATGACGTCGTTTTCCGAATCCAACGAGGGCCAAGAGCAAAAAATGAAAATTGTCCATGTGGATCGACTGCATCGTTACCACAACAATGATGATGTGCTTGTTCGGGACGAACAAAACTAAGAGGGGGACAAAGTGATGTGACAACAAGTTTAGATATTCGGAGGATAAATTTTGTAAATTAACGACATCTGTTGGATTCATTGTGTGCAACAATTAACATTTATGTGTACAACAACCATGCCCCTAAAAGTATGCTACTTATTTGCAATATGTTTTAACTGAGTACTAAATCGAACTTAAAGTACTAATTCGAACTCGAATTAGTACCGAAAGCTTAGATTGTGCCAGAACCAGACAGAAACTTCCAGAAGCTTGTAAACTTGTATAAATACAAGAGTAGATTGCATTGAAAGTTCAGTTTATTTTCGAAAGTGGAATTGTTAACTACTGGAAGCGTTAGTAAAAAGTGATTGAAATGAGATTAAATAAAAAGTGTTGAATTATAAAAACGTATTTGAATTGTGAATAAGTGGAATAAGTTAGATTTGGTGTTATTTAAACTGAAAGACGTTGTGTTTCATAGTATAAAGAGATTTGATGTATTATTTTGAAATTTTGATTGAGTTTTATTTGTCGAACCTCAGGCGAAAACATTACAATATGTATAACATTTAAAAAAGCTTGGTATGGCTGTTCTAGATTAAAGTATTTTAGTTTTATTTTAAGTTATCTTAAGTTTATTTTAAGTTTATTTTAAGTTAGTTGTAAGTAGTATTAAATAGGTTAATTTAAAACAGATACCGATTAACCCATTTTTTTTTTCATTTTCAGGGTAAAAAATAAAACTCACTAAAGTTAAGATTAATAATTAAGATTAATTTAAGACAGTAAGTTAACTAAGTTGATAGTTTTAGCTAGTTTTAAGATTTTTGTCCAGCTAGAAATAGTCTTAGCGACTTAGTCGTATATAAGTTTTGTCTTCTTTATTAGGCCCTCTTCAAGTGACCAACAAAATAGTGAATCGAAGCCATATTATGTTGATGTTTCCAATACCTATCTATGATGGGTATAATAAAGTCCAGTTACCACTCAGGAGGAAGAAAAATGGGTACATGTATTATGTACATATGAAATAGACACAATTCCAACATTTAGCATCGCCAGGTTTTTCTAGACAGTGCCTACCCTATTCGCGTTCATCAACCGGTCCCATGAAAGGGAATACCAGCGATGAATTTTTGCACTGGAAAACTGGAATAAATTATATCAATTCAAAACATCCTATTTGCACCATAATTCATGAAAGTTTTCACGTCTTAAAACTTCACAATCAAGCGCTTCACCAGAACTTTGATAGCCTTTTGGTAATGTGTTTCATTTTGTCGTCCTCTAGGTAGGACAAAAAACCCGACGACACATAGAAATATTGACCATCTCAAGACCGAAAGTGGATTCGATTCATCTCGAGAAAAAAAAGATGGAAGATAGTTTAAAATCCCCAATAGTCTAAAAGAAATTTTCCAAAGTATATAAAATAATGACCGGATCCAGGAAACGATGAAAAAAGTATAATTCCGGATTTTCTTTTACTACTTTTTGGCCAGTTTGGAGCATTTCTCCCGTTATTTCCGAAAACGATGTATAACTTCTACAAAAAACGTGACGAAGGATTCCCATATAGATGGGTCTGTGTCTCCTTCACCAACAATACATATGGCACACAGAACAGTCAACCAACCTGTCTGAAGTGGAGACGAAAAAATAATGATTCTCCAGCATTTCGATTTCTTTTGCTCACCTTTTGCTATAAAAAATTGAACTCCATTCCTTTATTTTGGGTGTGTTCTTTTTTTTTTTAAGGACACTTCCAGTCTAACCAGTCTAGGGTTGTATAATTTATTCGATCGACCAAACTGGACATCTGTCTTTGAAGTGTTCACTGTGATTATCTTGGGGTTGACTGATTTTAAAATTGTTGGCTTTTTTTCAAAAACCGCACTTGCGGCAAAAGCTTGCAGATTTAAACGGATGTAAAAAAAAAACTAATAATCAAAAAGAGTATTGATACCTTATCCTATAAATGTATTTGTTGTTTTTTAGCGTGTAAAAAACATGATTTCGATTACAAAATACATCCACGAATCGGAAATCATGTAATGTTTTCGAAAACTTAAGCGATCGATGGAAACGGTTTTGCTTGGAGGGCTCTTCAAAAAGTCAAAGTATTTTTTTCTGTTTGAAACGATGAATCTATACACGCCCAAGGACAAAATAGATTTAGGGTTCTGTTATGCCTATAGGTTTCTTTTATGTTTCTTTCAAAAAAAATTTTGAAAACGCTTTTAGACTGTTTTTGTCGAAATAAATTGCAAATAATATTCCCGAGTGAAATATATTTTCCATTTTGGATTTCTTGAGTCGTCGTCGTCTTTCGATGAACAGGCATTGTATCCATAAAACAGAATTACTTTCATTCAGCGCACAGGAAGGCGCCAATAACGTATCAAAATCTTCGGCAACAATAACGTATCCTTGGGCGATTTTGCATTTCTATGCCTGGCAGCCTTTTTTTGAAAAGCATATTGAATTTGATGGGGAATTGAAATTGAATCAAAATCTTTTCTTTTTTTCTGTCAAGAAGGAGGAGGAATATTCTTCTCACTGCTATCAGTATACTTGGGTTCAATGAGAAAACGAAGTATTATATGATACTGTTGGAGTATCTATGACATGATACGGTTATTGGTCGGGATGACACGGGTGGGTATCGTTTTAAAAAGATGTTCAAGTTTTTTTTTGGCTTATATATTGAGGTTGTGATTTTATGTTGTTAGCATAAAATTTCACGACGTAGATTACATTAAAGGGCTGTTGGGATGAGGGAGTCCCTTTTCGGTAAAGATAAGGTACTTGTGGGGTAGAAAACCATGGAAAGAGTCTTATGTAAATAGATTACATTTGTAAGATTTCTTATTTCAAATTTATTGGCAGTGTGAAAATAGTATTGTCTATTATTGTTATTTGAAAATGTCGATGTAGATTGTAGGTATATCAATTTGTTAGTGCTTAAAAATGTTTATCTCTATTTTGAATTAAAAAAATCAAATCAATACATATAAATATGAGCGATTTGGCACTTTTTCCGAAAATAAAATAGTTTTCCTTTCAATACTTGTATTTTGTATTTATTGACTTCACATCATAGTATATTAAGATATAATGTCTTTTTTGCTATACCTTTACATAGTGGTTAATGATAAAGTTACAATTACATATAATGAGACTTACCAATATAAAATTATAAATAAAAAATAAAAGAAAAATGATAATAATTACATTGAAAAAGAGAAAAATATTAATAATAAAAGTAAGATTTAAAAATTAACTAACTATTAATGATTTTGACCTCTCAAATGAACCTTTAAAAGATTTTGAAGGGAATTGTAGCTATTTGGTCTCCTCAGGTTGATTGGCTCATGTGAAAGGAATATCAAAATTTGCGACCATTTGCTGTTCGCAATTCACAGTTCGCTGCTCATGTGCAAAGCACTTAACCAAGATTTAAATAGGAAGTAAAGGGTGTTTTTTTTTTAGAGGTATAAAATTTTGAAATAGAATAAAACAAAGATAATTTTTTGAAATTGACATGAAATTTGCTTTATTCAAAAGATAATCTTCTGGCATTATAAATTAAATATGATTTCTGAAATATGACTCTCACGGCTGGCTCGCGCGTAGTCTAATATGGATGTCCAATTTTCCATAACTTTTTCCAACATTTGTGGCCGTATATCGACAATAACGCGGCAAATGTTGTCCTCCAAGGGGTCAATCGTTTCGGACTTATCGGCGTAGATAAGCGACTTCACACATCTCCACAGAAAATAGTCAAGCGGCGTTAAATCGCATGATCTTGAGGAACAAGGTTCGTAACGTGAAACTATACGGTAACCAAACGTTTCCTTCAATAAATCAATTGTGGCACGAGCTGTGTGACATATTGCGACATCTTGTTGAAACCACGGCTCCTGCATATTATGGTTGTTCAATTGATGAATGAAAAAGTCAGCAATCATGGCTCTATAGCGGTCACCATTGGCTCTAACGTTCTGCCCAGCATCGTTTTTAAAGAAGCACAGACCAATTATTCCACCAACCCATAAGGCACACCAAACAGTCAGTTTTTGTGGATGTAACGGTGTCTCAACATACAGTTGAGGATTATCATCACTCCAAATACGGCAGTTTCGTTTATTGACATATCCATTCAACCATAAGTTGAAGCTCATTCACACCCGCTTAACAAAACTCGCTTATTAAAATTGGGATCAACGGCAATCTTTTTTTTGGGCCCATTCACCATTCGAACAGAACCATGATTTTTAAAATAAATTTGCACAATTTTGAAGCATTGTTTAGGCGTCAGTCTATTCATGTTCAAATGCCAAACCAAACTAAAAATAAACCACTTGACAGTTGACAAAATAGCAGCCAGTTAAAATAGTCTTGCCAACTTAAAGTTATATACCTCTTAAGAAAACACCCTCTCAGGTCTCAGCAGTCATAAGCATTCTACATAAGTCTGGTGCTATTGCTCATTCTGCTGAAGTGGATTCTCAATTTTCATTTAGTTGTATCGTGCTATTCCAATTCTTTTTTTCTTCGAAATACCTAAACGGTTTTTTCGCGTAAACGAAGTTACATTGTAACTTGCGGTAAGACCCCTAGTGGTTACCAAAAATCTCGGGAACATGGCATCCTAGGCAGTTGACTTTCTATAATCCTATTTTCGGAATTAACTCCACAAATTTCAACATTAAGCAAAAAGTCGTACAAAATTAATTTCTAAACAATAAAATAAATAAATAAAATAAAATAAACAAAAAATATGTAATTTTCGTCAAAATTTGAAGCGAATTATTTAACAAAAATCAATAGGTTTACAATAAATTCAAGATGGCGGCCAACGCTTAAAACTTAGGAATTCGAAAATCGATATTTATACTCCTTGAGTTCCTTTTACGATTAAAAAAACATCTTTTTTTCCATTTCATCAATTTTTTCTAACCATTCCGACTGGGCTATACTGAAATTTTGAGGCTTATATGATTAATTAATAAGTGGTTTAACTGAGAGCCCAGGTCCACCCCGGACTGTAGCCCCACTTAAGGTAAGGCTTAACTGAAAGTTAACTGATTCTAACACTGCTACTTTTTTCGGATATGTTAAGAAAATGGTGTGTCCTTCTTTTTAACCAAAGAAGGCGATTATAAAGAGCTTGACCACATCTTTTTTCACTTTACTGATGCTTTAGCATAGCACTCGACCTCTGGCGATCGCCTAATTTACATCACAAACCGTCGAATGGTTGCCGAACTCGGATTGTTCCACGTAAGAGCCAACTATATGCAAGCATTGTATATACATTCTTTAATACTCTCATAACGCAATTTGGCTTCTGGCCATTTTTACGGTTAATCACTAACCAACTCTTAATAGTGAAGACGAGAACATTTGGCGACATGTAATATACCTTTGTGCTTTGTTCTTATACAGGGTGTCCGCCGGGAAGGTGTACTACTTTGTTTTGCCGCCATTTTGGTAAACATTAGTCTTGACAGTTCATATTTGGCAGTCGTAAAGTAGACACGTGGCAAATTTATTATGGAAAAATATTCGATAAACCAACGTGTTTTAATCGTTAAAACATTTTATCAAAATCAATCATCGATTACTGTGACTACTGTGACGATCGGCTGCAAGATCGGCTGAAAACATTACTGCTGCTCAAGGAAGTGTTCAAAACAATCCATCAACCTCAATTCGACGCCGTGCTCAGGAGCTTGGTCTTCAAAGAACAACTTTGGCCACAATTTTGCACAAGGATTTGCATTTGTTTCCATTTAAGATTCAGTTGACACAAGAGCTTCTTCCACAAGACCATTTACGCCGCCGTACATATGCCAATAGGATGTTACAGCTAGCCCATGACAACCCCGATTTTCATGAAAAAATCATAATGAGTGCCGAGGCACATGAAAAACTCTCAAGTTATTCATCAGTCACCTTTGCATTTAAAAGTTACAGTCTGGTGTGCAATTTGATCAGGAGGAATCATTGGACCTTAGTTCTTTGAAAATGAAAACGGCGTAACGGTAACTGTGAATTGGGAGCGATATCGTAATATGATTGAAAACTTTTTAACGCCACAACTGCATGCTTTTGGTTTGATTAACATGTGGTATCAACAAAACGGTGCCAAATCGCACACAGCCAGGATTACAATGGAATTACTGCGAGACCTCTTTCCACAACAAGTTATTTCAAGAAATGGTGATGTTGATTGGCCTCCACGGTCGCCTGATTTGACTGCTCCGGACTTCTTTTTGTGGGGATATCTGAAAAGCAAGGTTTATGCAAACAAACCAGAAACGCATGAGCAACGCAAACAAAATATTCGTGATGAAATTTATGAAATATTGCGTGAAATGTGTAAGAATGTAATGAAAAATGTGCTCAAAAGGTCGCATTTGTGAGACTAACAGAGGCGGGCATTTACCTGATATTGTATTCCATAAATAATTGCCAACATCAAATAAAACATTTATCATTCTCTTTCATTTAATCAAAAATTATAAACAAACAAAGTAGTATACCTTCCCGGCGGACACCCTATATATTCACACCAATTGGCGACTTTACCGCCAATAATTACGGACTGTGCAGCAATTAAAATAAATTGCACGACTGGATCGCACGTTCTTGCTCTTATGTGCGGTCACAGCGTCGAATAAAATTTGAAAAAAAATATAAGAAGAACTTCTAAGTTTTGTTACGGCCCACTGCCAGCCGGAATTACAATACGTTTTTTTTTTCTCAATTAACCAGTCGGGCACACGATACATGCGGCTCCGACTGGCTCGGGGTGTTGTTGCGGCCCACTGCCAACAATAATAACAAAAATTCTTTTGTTTCGATTAAGCCAGTCGCGCACGCGATACATGCGGCTCCGACTGGCGTCGTAGGACAAGACAATCAAAGGGAAGGGCAAGGGGCACGAAAACAGACATGTAGGCACACAAATAAAATCCAAAACACCAAAAAAATGTTTTTTTAATTCACTTTATTTATTTTTTTTTGTTGAATAAACAAACAAAACACAATCACGCCCGAGTAAAGGGTAGGTTGCGTTTGCGCCGCAACGGAGTTCATGACCCATGGAAACGAATTTAGCCAAGGAGCGGGTATGTGGGTATACGCGACGATTAATGCGGAGTTGGGTTTATTCGCGGAACCGAGAATTATACGAAAAATTAACAAGAAAATACGCGAAAAATTAAAAAGTTTACGAAAAGACGCGAACATCGATAAAAAATTAGAAGCCATCTTGGCAATTTGACGTTTTGCATATAAGGTAGGCAAAGTAGTTCCTTTTCCGAAATATGTCGGTATAGTGTTCGCAGGCCGAAGTGCGATTTTCGGAAAAGGACGAACAGCTGATTGCGAATTTGTATATAGGTCAAGTCAATGAACCCAGGGACTGCAGGTATATAGAAAGAAGAAAAAACGGCAAAGAAGGCTAAAACGGAAAAATCAACTTTTTCGGCAGTCCAACTATTTTCCAGTTGGAAAGAGAGTTTTAAAAACTGAACCACCGTCGCCGAAGTCGTGTTAGTGCGGTATAATTTTGAGATAAATTAAATAAATAAAATACAAGGTACTTAGTTAGCCAAATAAATAAAATAGGTGCAAGCATATTTTTTTTTGAAGTTTTTTTTAATGAAGTTAATTTTCATTTATTTTGTTTCTGCAAGAAAGGATTCTCAAATTTCGCCTATTTTGTTGAAGAAAAATCTGGGAGAAATCAATTGTTGTTTTTTTATTATTCATAATTCAATAAAAAAAGGGGTAAGTAAGAAGAAAAAAAAATCATTATGGATAGGTTGATATTAATAGGGTGAAATTAATAGGTGAATTCCACCAAAGCACTTCCTGTGTCTATCGATTGGTTGAAACCAAACTGAGTGCGAAAGCGGAGGATGTGAAGAAGCCCGCCGCAAAATAAAAACAGGCTTAAACCCGTGACCTACCCGGGTTTGCAAGTAACGGGAGGGAATGTTATGTTGAACCTTTTTTTTTGTAATACTGAGCGAATAGCGAAAAAAAAAGGAAATTGTTTGCAAGAGAGGTGGAATTCACCCCCCTAGAATACGCCTAGATATTTAATTCTTTGGCTTAAGATAAAAAGGTTACACATATTAAATTTGAAGAATATAAAAGAACGTAGGTTGGCAAGCCATAGGAGCCAATCTTGGAAGGCGGAGGAGATTTTCCTCATAGACAACTGGGGACATTCGCAGTACCTGTTTCCTTATATTTTGCGTTTTCTTTGTTATTTTTGGCGAGATTTTTTTTTTGTTATGAGAATTTATGTATGTTAGTATACCTATTTAAGATAACTAAAGCAATTTCATTATTAGTGCTGATTAGTAAAGATCGGATCAACAATTGATTTTGTGATCTGGGTTTTGGGTTGGTGTACAAAGGCTCCCAAGCGGCTCACTCCCAGTTGGCGTTATGATGCACCTCCCCTTAGTATACCATCAAAGAGCTCTCTGGCGGTAGGTAACAAGGGGTTGAAAAGTAGAAAGACGGAAGAGACATTCCCGTCGCAGTTTTTGTTTGGTGCGGGTGTTTGGGGGGTCTTTTTGACCCAAGATTAATAGTTAATTAATTTTTGCTCTTCATGGAATACTGTTTCGATGTCATATATTTTTTTTATTATTATTTATTAATTTAATTATTGTCGTTTTTTTTTTGATTGTTTAAAGATTGATTGATTTTTTTTTTGTAAATTTATACATACATGTTTTCGACACTAAAAAGTGCATTTGATTCAATAAAAAGTGTGTGAGGGAATCTCGACAGACTTGGTATGAATTCGCTTGACTTATCTTTTGTCCTAATGATAGGTAGAATTTTCGTCATGAAGACTTGAATCGAAACAAAAAGGGGGTGCGGTAAGGTAAGCTTGGCCTAAAGGTAAGACATGGCTTGACAGCGTTTAGGATGACCAGTTTGGGGAATCCACAAACGTTTTGGACCGAAGGATTCCAGGTTGGGAGGGAAAAAGGTCCCCCTGCGATAACACCAGCAGGGCATCCTGAGTGTGGTACTGCTATATATGTGTGTGGTAAAGTATGGCACGATATATGTTTATTTTTTGAAATAGGTGAGGTCTATCCGTGGGGGCAAGATCCCCCCCACATCCGGCGAGCTTAGCCGCGCACACCAGCGTGCCTACGCCTCCACGGTGGACATTCTTTCCATCCCTACCCCTTCCTACTAACTCATCCTATATCTAGCCTACCTTGTTATTATCCCATTTGCCAGATCCAGGTCCTTCCTCCTTACCAACACTAGAGCCCCTACTTTTCTCTCCTCTTCCCTATCCCAGTATCCTTCTCGATTCCTATCCCTACTTGTCTTATCCTACCCTTCCCATCCCGGATCCCTCTTCCTTGGTCCTATCCCACTTCCTACATCCAGTACCTACCGAATCCTTCCCTCATACCTATCCCAAGCCTATCCTATTCTATCCTACTATTACCTCCTTCTACTACATCCTCTTACCTCCTATTCCTATATCTCCTAATTGCTTATTTCAGTTTTTATTCAATTTTTGTTGCTTTTGATTGTTCGAAAAAAAGTACGTAAGAGAGTTTTCAGCGGAAAAATTTAAACGCCATTTTATTTCTATAAAAAATGTGGAACAGTGTGATTTTTTTTTAAATAATAGGAAGCTATAAGGTACATTTAACAATAACTTACTTTTTGAAATAAAATTTATTAAAATAGGTAGCTTAATTATGTTTGGAGGATCGCTAAATTCATGTTGGGGTATTCATGGAATTTATTAAGGATATTATGTACCTTCCTATAATAAGCTTGGAAGAAAGGTAGCTACTAAAATTAAAATACACATTCCAACTACTGTTAAGCGAGTGGGTATAGAGACAATATTAAAAGTTAACACAGTGGTTTTGTTTATTTAGCGGCAGGTGTAAGCTTTTGTTTTCTCGATTGAATGTTTTGCATTCTAGTAATCGAATATTTTTTTTATTTGTTAGTTGTTTTAGTGTGTTTATAATATAGGCTTCCTTATTTATTCTGTGTGCTTTTATGATGATGAAATGCTCTAAAATACGTAGGTATGTATGTAGGTTGTCACCTACTTTTATTTGACTAATGGTTAGGGCTCAACGGAGCAAAATAAAAAAAATTGAGGAAAAATATTAAGCAAATAAAATTTTTATGAAATCAAAAAAACACAATTCATAACGTTTTTTGGCAAAAATGTTGTAAGTCATCTTATTTCTTTTGCTGTTTTCTATTTTATGAATTTTTCATTTCAAAATCGTACGTCCAGTTTTTTTCAAATAAATGTTTTTTTTGAAAAAACTTTTCGAAAACATATTTAAATTTTTTTTTGAGTATGTCAATTTTAAGAAATCTATAGTTTATACTAGGAGAAAAATTTAAAAAAATCTATAGATCCGTTTTCAAAATATTTAAAAAACTATTTTTTTTTAAGTTATTAAAAATTAAAAAAAATGTTTTTGAACATTTTAATAAGCAATATTATTTAAATCATAAAACACTACATATTTTGAAAATTTCATCAAAATCCGTCAGTTAGTTAACGAGAAAGTCTGATTTTAAAAAACCGGTCATATGGGAGATACCGTTATAAAACTTTTTCTGAAAAATCCATTAAAACTAAAAGACAGATTTTGCATAGAAAAAATATCATTCTGAAAGTTTTATCAAAATCGTAGGAGCCGTTTTCGAGAAAAATAAGTTTTTCATTAAAAGCTATATGGCAGGTTAATGCCAATACGAAAAACAGTCGGGTAGAGCACTCTAAAAATATTATATACCAAGTTTGATTCAAATCGGCCCAACCGTTTAGGCTGTAGATATCGATACGGACAGACAGACAGACAGACAGACAGACAGACAGATGGAATTTCCGGACCCACTTTTTTTGATTCTATCGTCGTAATGTCATGTTTGATTGTTAGAATTTTTTTAACGAATGCATAACTTGCTTTAAGTCCCTATAAATCGCGCAAATAAAAATGCTGTTTCATGAGAATACTATAATAGGCAATGTATTAACAAAGATGCAAGTTTCGTTGCATTTTTGATCCAGGAGTTCTTCAACCTGGCTTCCGTTCGCTTAAGTGTTGGTACGTGGGTTGCTATTGCTAGTTATCCTGGGAAGTTTCTTTAATGTGGGGGGCTTCCTCCGATTTTATTGCTCCTTATTCGATCCACTTTGTCACTACTGATTACTCTCACACGTCTTGTACCCATAGATATATTGTCTATCATTGTGAACCATATTTATGGAAGCGATGGTGTATCATCTGCTATATTGAGTATGGAAGTGGTTAGAAATAAATTAGTTTGCAGCCACCATCTAAAATGAACGTAATTTCAAACTTGCTTAACTTTTATACTTAACCATTAACTTTTCTTACCACTTATATGAAACCAAAGTTAATAAGAAAAACTCTTTTGTCCTAAAAGAGTCATTGAAGGAAGATCTTAGATTTTTCATTTTCACTTATATCAACCTAATCAATTACCCTGAGACTTTTTTCAAACTCGTCAAATTCTTTCCACGAATGCTGATTATCTGCAGTGTTGATAAACAAAAACGTTTCACTCCTCGAACTTTATATCAAACATCAAAAAGATGACCATAATTTCCAATAAATGCATCATTCCAAAGGGGCTTGGCTGATTCTGGATAACTACCAATGCCATATTCCACCCTTCATCTTCACACCACCCAAAGGACATACATATTTCCTCTGTGTGTGTGAGTTATTGCTTCTAAAACATAAGAAAAAAATAAAAAAAAAATCGATATTCCCCCATTTTATAAAAAAGGAGCCATGTGCGAAAAAAGTTCCATCTCCATTTCATGTCTCACATTAAACATTTTTTCTCGCCTCGCCACTTTTTATCCTTTATCTCCGTCAGAGGTGGTGGCGGACCGATGGGTTAGGCAGGGGACATTTCGCTTACTGATAAAGAATGCCCGGAACTACACAACCACTGCTCTCCCACGATAGTCCTTCTATTCATGTTATTTTTTTGTTGTCTCCGCTTGGTTTGAAATAAGACATCCCTTGACCAATATTATGGTTCAACAAGGATGGGCAAAGAAAATATGTATTGATATGTGAAAGGACAATGTTTTTACTTTTATTTTTCTTTAGTCCTTATTTTTATCGATGCTATTACATACATTCGTGTGTGTTTGTAGAATCCATTTCTTCTACATATATCTATGCGGTCAGTGTGGTCAGGTAAAGTGAACCCCTCTTTCTGTGTATGTGTGTGGAAACAATTTTTTTTATCAAGCCCTATAGTTGAATTAAAAAATAAACTAAGGACTAGAGGGTCTTACCTGGTTCCAAGTGTTCTTTTTTTTCTAAATTCTCCATCGACAGTGAATCGATGCCGAGCACAGAAAGGTGCCCTTACATCCGTATAGCATAGAAGCTATGCAGGTGGGACATCTTTTCTACTCCGGCGACGCGACTGTAATAATGCTTGAGTTATGCTACGACCAATGGCGATCTGCCAGGTTGGCTATGTAACCAGTGTCTTTTGTATGCAACTCGATGGTTATTGGTCGGCACGGTCACGCGTTTTCATAAAAAAAATCCTTTTCGCGAAAAAATCTGAACTATCCACATCGCCGTCATTGTGGGTCGTTGGGATGGGAGTCGTCTTTTTGCTATGATGTCATAATGTCCGACAGAAATTGTATGGTATGTCTTGCAATCTTGCCGTGCGGTCGTTGGTAGAACGATTGAAGTATGACAACAATAGAAATACCAGGATGTGGAAAATTGCAGTTTCAGCCCTGCAAATAAACCACGGACTCGGAGTCCTTTGTCAACATATTGATATTGCGTGCACCGTACTGCTGCAGTTGTTGGAGTACGAAGCCATTGAATGGGATCTCCTGTGGGGCTGAAGGAGATGGTTGGAAATCCGTGACTGAGGATTACGATAGTTTTATACATAAAAATGGACAAAACATGTCACTAGTTTTGGGTTAAAAGTGAGAGGTCTTGCGGACATAATCGTTGTCCTGAGGAGAAAGATTTTATTTGTTTGTCGGTGTGTTCTGCCATTCTTGAAATCTATTTTGACAGGTTTTTTACTAAGCCCATAGTTTTCGGAATATGTATAAGTTATTTTCAAATGTTAGCAAGATTATTCTAACTAAGATTTTACGTTGCGTTTAGTGTTGAAAGGGTTCATGGATTAGCGATTTAAAGAAACTACATTTTGGCTTCCGATGCCAAAGAATTTAGATGACCAACGGTTCTAGGAATAGTTATAAAAAAAATGTGTGGACTACAGTTGGCTATATTTCTGAAAAAAAAATTGCTGTTGAAGAGAAGATATCCTTGTTTGTTTTCAGGCAAAAAATTGTACGAAGATATTGATTCCCCTTTTCATTGAAAGGCTTTGGAGAACCCGTTTAGCGACGACCTTTTAAGCCACATTAGTCTATAAAATGATTCAATTGCAAGTATCTAGCCGAATGGATAATATGCACAAATGCTTCAGAGTGTTTCTGAAGTATTTTTACTTGCAACTTTAGGGAAAATTTTGCATGGGTGCAAGATTATAGAGTTTTTCGATTATTAACAGAAAAACCTTCAGGAGCTATATGACAAATAAGTCTTCCCAGGTATGTGTCTATCTGTACTTAGAGCTAGAGCCTAAAGCGCGATTATTTTTAAGCTTTGGACTTAACCAAACATCATCATCATCAGCGCAACAACCGGGATCCGGGCTTGGTCTCCTTCAACAAGTTCTTCCATACATCTTGATTGCTTGCCGACGCCACGCCATCCGATTGCCGATTACGCACCCAAAGGCTTCGGGTGTCCTGGTCTCTGCCATCCTTCCAACGCAAGTAAGGTCTGCCACGTTATGTTCTACCATAAAAAGAACTGCAAAAGACTTTCGGAACTGGTTCCTTTTCGTTTTCGCTCATGCGAGCTAGTTGCCCAGCCCACCGGAGTCTACCGAGCTTTATTTTTTCCACACTATTTGCTTCGAGGTAGATTTCATACAATTCATGATTGCATCTTCTCCGGAATCGTCCTTCCTCGCACACGGGGTCAACAATTCTCCATAAGACTTTCCTCTCGAACGCGGTTAAGAGATCAGAGTGCCTTTTTGTAAGGCACCCAAGTCTCGGATTCGTATGTGAGTACTGGTAAGACATAGTCTTGTACAGCAGCAGTTTGGTTTTCATGGTAAGGTTTCTGGATTTAAAGAGCCTTGAAAGACTATAGTAGGTTCTGTGTGATTTTGGCAGCCGCCCGCGTATTTCTTCTTCCATATTATTATTGGCTGCTTCTGTTGACCCAAGTTAAAGGACTGCCCTACTTCAAATTCATGCTCCGCTACCCTGATGTGAACTTAGTCTTCCATTCATTAATATGCAGCCCCAGGTCTTATGCCGTGTTATGACCTTAATCATAAGTCATTATATTATAACCTTAATGTTAAATAATTCAAATATACTATATTGCAACTCTTTACTACCAATATACTCTTCTCACTCTTTCATCGAATAATATTTCTTCTTCTTTTTTGACACTTAATAAATTGGATTAGCAAAAAGTTAAAAAGTTAGCTTATAGTCGATGGTACCCTTTAAATATAGCAGTGTGCACCACCAAAATGGTTGTTGTACCTGCCAAGAGCACTGACAGCAAAATATATACGACATATTACTGCAGCATACATAATACATCCAACTGCTTCTTGATATGGAACATAAGTCATTTCTCGACGTTCCGCATGTTTTGGGACGCATTTCTTCTGACAGCTTTGGGTATGGAAATGTTTTCCATATTAAACCCCTTGAGAACAGTAGAGAAGTAGTGGTGCTGATCAAATAAAAGTGATCTGTCTGGATGGCGAGTAATGTTCATGCTAAATAATGATGTAGCCTCACCTAGATCTTTCATCTTAAAATGTGGGGATAACTCCCTCTTTAATTTCGTGCACATCGTAGAATTGCTTGAAAATATCATTATATCGTCAACCCAAACAGCAGGGATTATAGTGTTTTGATTCGAATGTTTGAAATAGATGCACTGATCGATGGAAGATCGCTTAAATTTCATTTCTCGTAACAGAACTTCATTTAGTTTATCGTTCCAGACTTGACGATGTATCATCAAAACCCTCTGGTTGACGCGTATAACTTTCTTCCGAAAGATCTCCTTGGAGAAACGCTGTCACTGCGTCCATTTGGTGTATGAGCGTTTTAAAGTTGACTGCCATTGCTAAAAAGAACCGGATCGACGAATAACGTGCCACAGGCGAATATGTTTCATCATAATCAGCAGCCAAAAACACGCAGCATAGACAAATCAGGCTTCCGCTTCGTCCATTGCTCCTCTGGTGTATCATATGATAAAGGTCGACATAGGATGCGATTTATCAAATGGCAACAAATCTTTTCCATTATTGTGCGGTTCATATGCTCCGCCAACCCATTTTGCTCAGGTGCATGTGGAACCGAACGTTGATGCAGTCTTTAAAAATGCTAAATACCTTGTTCTTGTTTTTTATTGGATAGAAAAAGACCCTACGACTAAAGTGTAAAGTCATCAATAAACGTGATGAAATATTACGCACCAACTTTTTATAAAGTTGTAAGAAAAAACGTTTTTTTAACCATTCCTAAAATTAATAACAAATTATGCTTTTTCACATTTCTTAGAGAAATTAAATGGCGTTTAAATGTTTCTGCTGAAAATTATTTTATGTACTTTTTCAAACAATATTATTATTAATATTATTATATATATTATAATATATTATTAATTAATTATATTATTATTATAACAAATTCTCATAATATATTTAAAATTTTATTTGACGATGTGACTTCGCAAACGAGAAAGCACGTGCGCACCAGTAATGCCATTTTCTTTTGGAGTGCGAGAGAGAAGAAAAAGAAAATTATTGATCATATGAAACATATGAAAATCAGCTGAACTTGTTGCTGAAAGCATTATATGTACATACATATGTACTTCGTCTTGTTCTCGTTTATAATCAGTCCCATTCTGCTTGCTGCTGACTCTATACTACTGAAAGCACAATGTTATTGCCAAAATACATCCGTAACACAGACGGACAGACAAACAGAATTTTACCAATAATTCAAATATGTTTCTCTAGATTTATAACAGGTATTATGTTTGATCCTTATCTCAATTTTTTTTAGTTTTATAACTTGCATCATAGAAGGGAAATTTTATTTTTCTTAGATCAAGGAATAAATGTACCTGTATCTACTATATACATAGGTATTATAACCGTTAAAGAAAAGGTTTTTTTTTTCAACGCCTAAAACGATTTTTATGAATTTTTGTATGCATTGTTGTGATATTTGACTTGACATTAGCCACAAAAGAATTCCCCAAAATCCGTTACAAAAGGTAGATATCTTCCTTAGAACGGACATATTTCTTTTTCGACTTTCTGATGACTAATGGCTCAACGTTCTTGAACTATATTTATTTTGCGCTGATGTATTTTGAAAAAAATGTTGCTTAGCTTATAAAAAAATTAAATATAGGTACCTAGTGTCTTTATAAAGTCAATATCTTAAGAAACTGTAAGCTGTATCGTAGGTTCACCTTAGGTATGGATGGCCACAGACACAACAAATATTTCTTATTAATTTATAATTTTTTTCAAGGAGTTAGATAAATGTTCGCTTTATATTTGTACCCTTCGACTTCCGCCTCCTGCATGCAACATCAAAACTCAAATACTCCATAAGCATAGACAAGTGACGACACGACGCATACAAACCAATAAAAAAAATATATTTTAACATCCAAAGCACATTCTCGCCAATTGAATCCTAATAAAATATTTAAAACTTCAAGGAAATCAATAATAATATCCCAAGTAATGGACATTAAATAAACCAAGCGCCCTTGTTAAATTGAATAAAAAACGACAACTTTCTCAATCCCCCGGCAGTATTGGTAAAATAAAGTACACACAAAAAAAATCGTAAAACATTTGTATTTGGTGTAAATATGAGTTTAATGGTGTCCTCTGGGAGGGCCTACATATATCGACGACACAATATCTCTATACACGCATTTTCTGTCAATTTTTCACTTTATATTCCCCACATCATCAACTTGTCTCTAAAGTCCAAAATAACATGAACGTATGTATTGCAAACAAAAATATAAAGAAAAACACACAAAACTTTTTTAAGTGCAAATCCTTCCAAAGGACATTTATTCTTCTAAAAATTAAATTGATTTCCCCGACATGGACGCAAAAAAATACTCACAAAAACCAAGGACAAGCAAAAAAAAAGTTTTATTGACTTGAGTCAGTACAACAAAAAGAACAACATGGTAACATGACCCATCGTCAGTTGTCCTTATACAAAGTAAGGATGATTTAAGAAGAAAACGAAAGATTGCTGGAAAAGCAATCCCCTATGGGACAAAATAAATTTTTCATTAAACTGCTGGGTCATTTTCATTGAAGATTGACTGACGATGACCAAACAACGAGGAGTACACCCGCCTTTCTATAAAGCTGTGTGTGTGTGCAATGTGCATTGAAGATTCAATTGTTAAATAAGCTAACATTACATGAAATGACAACAATAACTTTATAGCCTTCAAACTATATCTTGACTCCTTGATTTTGATCCATTCTTCCCCATCCCCATCTTACAAAGAGTTCCACTGTGTCATTCTATTCGACATTTCAACTTATAACGGTTAAGAATATGAGTTTGTGTCTGTAAATGTTTACCCACTGCAGGACATCCAAACCCTTACTTGTATAAACTTAGTCCCCGCATAGATTGGGGGGACATTTTGAAAATGAATATTTAATAAGGCAAGCGACGACGCCCATCATTCCATTGCATACCAAAATGCGGATAATATGATTTTGTGTTTGGAAATATCCTTGCGCCCGAACGAAAAGTATTCCAGGGTCTCGTGTTCTGTCCCAAATCCTTATTTTGAGGACACATTCGAAGGTAATATGTTTTCTTGCCTCTATCCGAAGAGAGATGAATATTTGTCCAGTCCATGTCTAATGCATAGGTCCTGCTTCATCTTTTTCAACTCAGAACGTGTAGTGTATGGTTGAGTGTGTAGAGTCCTAGTAATTGTTCTCTGGCTTAGATCGTTGCCAATTCCCAGTTGAATCTTGTGGACCATTTTCCAGCAAAAAGCCTGGGGCCAGGATGATGCGTTACATTTCCTTGTTGCTTGTCGAGGATGGCGCATATCTAAGGTTTTTGTGCGTTCGGTCTCTGAAAATGCACAACTGGACAAATGTCATCGGCTATGCATGTCCTATTGAAATTCAAGTTTGGGCATCATATATTATTCTCTGTAATCTCGGTCCAAGGTCCATTTTGTTACAAAATTCATATATTGAATATGTAATTGTGAAAGCACTCTTCATGCGGTTTGAAAAAAACATGTACATTTGCACTACGGTAAACCTATGCATGTAAATAGCTCTGTTATTGCTCTTTGTTCTTGTATGTAATATACTTGTGTTATGCCAGGGCATAAATGACATTTCATTGAAATAATATAGGGATTTTATTTTTGCCAAAATATGCATTGAAATGGACAAATAGGAACAGAATAGGTTTACTTCACAAAGGATTTAGATGATGCTATTTAAGCTGTGAGCTTGTGATGCTCTTTTTCTGTTTTTTTTTTTTTTTTTTTGCTTCATGGTACTGGTTGATGCCCATGGCTAATGCTATGATTATTTCCTCATTGACCTTGGAGTTAAAAGTTGTTATTTCGAAAATGAAATATTATTTACAAAAAGTATTAAGCCAAAGTTCTCTTCAATGTAGTTTTTGTATAATGCCCTGTTTTACAGATATTTTAGAACTAAAATTCTGCCTTCACCATTAAAAAAAAATAAACTTCTGAATGGCTTTTGACTTTTGCAAGGAATTAGCAAATCTGCTAATTAGTTAACCTTTCATTGAAGAATATTCAGCGATAAATTGTAGTTCCCTCCAGTCCTACTGATAATATAACTAACGTTATCTATTCCTGTTGATATAAGCAACAAAATACCTTACCATACCACACCACCTAACTCAGCTGATCAATGAGCCGATTCGAATAGCGGATGTTGCTGGGCAGACCGCCCATAAACTCTTGATTTGTTTCTTATTTCTCACCCTGATACAAGTACACCATTATTAGTTTAACTTAGAATTTCAAACCATTTTGTCGTTTCCGCAAATTTCTTGTCCTCCCTCCATCCAGTTAAAGAAAAGCATCCCACCAGGACCGTTTGGCAATACGAGACAGCCAACTGGGACGGTCTGATTATTTTTTCAATTTATCATATTCAATTTATTTATATTATGTACAGGATCGCCAAAAAAAGACTTTGTTTCTCTTTTTTCTCTTTGACAAACTGAATTTGAGCTAGTGAATGCGAACAGATATTAGGATTCATTTTGTGACAGCAAAGTTGAGATTTATTCTGAGGAATCTTGTTTAAGTCTCTGAGAAAAAGAAGATCTCGGAGTTATCAGAAACTTCAACCAAATTTTTGCATGACCAAAAGTTACGAGGAAACGATTTTTTCCGCACTCAAACAACAATAAGAATTCTCAATGATTCAGATCCTGATATTCACAAATCCACTGGTTCGGATGATATACCCACCATTCTTCTGAAGAATCTCTTCTACGCTCACACTGGTAAGCTTTTCCATCGCTCCTAATCTTCTGAAATCTTTCCTAGAACATGGAATTCGGCATTTGTATAGGAAGTTGTCCCTAAGAAAGCTGACGCCACCTCAGCGTCCTCCCACCAGCGCAAAGGACTAACGTCCCTTATTTCTTAGGACATGAAACACTGATTAACCATCAGCTTAAGAAATATCTCGCAGAAATAGACCTACAGTATTTTACATTTGAAATATAGTTCATTTTCTATATGCCAGACCATCAAATGTCAAATTCCACGGGAGGAAGGTTAAGAATACGATGGAATAAAATAAATTGCACGACAGGATCGCACTACTTGTTCATCAAAGCATTTATTCGATTTTTGTGACTATTGATTGTTCGAATAAAGTACGTTAAATTGTATTGAGAGAAATAATTTAAACGCCATTTTATTTCTTTAAGAAATGTTAGAAAGTGTGATTTTTTTTTCAAAATGGTAGGACGGTTTTTAAATAAAACTGTTTTTTTAACAACTTTTTTTCAAATAAAAACAAGCTTTTACATATCCGTTGTACCTTTAATTTTTGGGCTAAGAACCGTTTAGGTTACAGTCTAAAATACATCTGTAAAAAGAGACAGGCAGACAGACAGACAGACAGACTGACAGAATTTTTCCAGTAACTCAAATATGTTTCTCTATCATTGTAATGTCATGTTTGATTGTTATCTTAAAATTTGTAGTCTGCACGAATGCTTAACTTGCATTATTAGTACCTATAATCGCAAGTAAAAATCAAACATTTGTTTTCCTTTTATTTTTTATCTGAAAATAATGTAGAAAAATAAGGAAATAATAGAAAATATGGCATACATTATTTTTTCTTTTAGTTTTTTTTTATTATAGCACTTTGTTTATTCACTGAGTTTGATTTTCATTTTCAATTAACTTATTGGTAAATATATTTAAAAAAAGACCTCCGAAAGATGGTTACTTTAATTGTTTGCCCCCTCTGCTCTTACACTGCTTCCTGCAGTTCATCATTCAAAGAGAGGGTGTATGACTTGGGGGCGTCAATTCCATCAACCAACTTCAGCCCCGCGAAGTTGGTTCTTAGGCGTTTCCCGCCTGCTGTTGACCAGAAGCTTGTCCAGCAGTGTGAGTGTTATTCCTGCCAGATGCTTCGCCATTCTGCTTCCTCCTTGCGCAATGTGGGCAGCTTACCTGTCTAGGTGGAGATCTGATTGTGGTGTCCTAGCTTGTTGTAATTCCAGCATCTCATTTGACCTCGAGCAGTGTTCGGGTTTTGTCTGTCAATGTCGACGCGTTGACATGAGCACTTTAGCGAAGCCATTTCCCTGACGCGATGGCTACCTTGCGAAGCTTGGTCGGCTGCTTCCATTGTCAGGGCAAATGCTAAAGCCTCAGCGAGCATTTTCTTAACTGCCATTCTCACAGCCATTTCTAGTTCTCCATCTGCATTGGCATTAGTGAACGCATCGGTTGCCAGTTCGTTTATGATTTTCCTGCTGGTATTGGGATAGCACAAATTCGCCAAGCGCTCATTGTCAGCTTGCAATTGTTCTAGCGTTTCACCTCTTGTCTGGACCCTTCGGCGCAACTGGAATCGGTAAACTTGCTGCATGTGGTCGTCGCCAAACCTCAACGCGATGGTCTTGACCATGGTATCATAATCATGATGTTTATTATCAGGAATGGTCCGCAGCAATTCGGCAGCTGTTCCTCTGCAAGAGCAATTGACTTGTCTTCGTTGTCCCAGTTGTTCGTCAAGGCGGCAGCTTCGAACTGCCTCTTATAAATTGGCCATGATGTTTGACCATCGAAGACAGGGTGCTGCATTTCTTTTCGTCATGGACCTTCGCTCGAATATTCCCGAAGTTTCTGCTTCTTCAAAGAATCAAAATCCTTAGCCAGATGTTCGTACCGTTGCTCTACACTTTATGAACTTTTCTTCCAAGTTTTCTATTTTGGCTTCGAATTTCTCATCTATTGTTTGAAGTCTTTTGTCGAGCAGAACGTTCTGGGTATCGATTTTATTACTTTCGAGAACGTTCTTTTGTTCTTCGAGAACGTTCTGTTGTTTTTTTGAGGAACTTTCCAGAGCATTGAATTTCGACAGAAGCCTCTTTCTTGAAAGCAGGCATTTCATGGGCTGTACTTACTGTGCTTTCTCTCCCTTGTTCTTCAACATCGAACAACATGGTATCGGGGTCTCCACCATCCTGAGTGATAGCATTCTGAAGTCGGAGCAGTAGTTCCCTTTTTACTCCCGAAGTCTGAAGATTCCTTTTTCCTAATTCTTCTTTCAACTCAGTTGCTGTCAATTGTTCTAACCATTTTGCGACCCATTTTATATAACCGAAACACAATTTTCGCGACACAGTCAGTTTTATTTTAATATCTCTTATAGAAAAATCTTTTCCAAACACAATTTTTAACAAAAATATTCGCTATTCACAGTTTTATAGCACAATCACAATCACACAATCCGACACACTAACCATTAAGCAACGGGGCACTATTCACAATTCAAATACGTTTTTATAATTCAACACTTTTTACTTAATCTCAATTCAATCACTTTTTACTAACGCTTCCAGTTGGTAACAATTCCACTTTCGAAAATAAACTTAACTTTCAATGCCATCTACTCTTGTATTTATACAAATTTACAAGCTTCTGGAAGCTTCCGTCTGGTTCTGGCACATTCTAAGCTTTCGAGTCTCGAATTAGTACTTCAAGTTCGATTTAGTACTCAGTCAAAGCATATTGCAAATACGTAGTATACTTTTAGGGGCATGGTTGTTGTACACAATAATGGTTGGTAGTTGTACACAATGAATCCCACAGATGTCGTTAATTTATAAACAAAATGTATCCTCCGAATATCTAATCATTTTGTTGCCACATCACAATATATTTACTCTATGATTTGGATCTGGATCTGGATCTGGATATCAGGAGGTGAGGTGAGGCTGACAAGGAGGATTTAATACAGGCATGATGTACATGTTTTGTTCTCGGTGAACAACGATGAGGATCGGCGTTGATGGCAAATAGTCGGCAGACAGTTCGTCGCCGTTGTATTATTTATGATGAATTTTCCATTGTATATAGACTGCTATAGTACTATCATGACGACCGGTGGACGGTGGCGTTCCAAGCGGCTCTAGGGAAAATTAACTTGGTAAATTGAAAGAGGCGAACGAGTCGAACAAAGAGAATTCTAAGAGAAACTCTGTGAACATGTACTTTACTCTTTGCAGTTTGCAGTTTACATATATACAATGATGCGAGTATAGTTTTTTTTTGCACAACTGGATTGCTTCACACAAGCAGGGCGACGAGATGGCTAGTTAAAAGGATTGACAAAAAAGAAGAAAAACGACTTTTGTAAATGAATGGTGTCTGGGGGGTGGGTATATGTTTAAGCTGGTTGATAAGTTTATTTTGAGTTTTATATTTTTTTCATATAAAACATTCGAGGGTAGGTAGATATTTAGGTATGTACCTACATACATCCCTACATAATGTGTGTATTTACGTAGGTATACTTGTTATATTATCTTTGATAAAATGTTCAGCTAAATTCAGGTCGATCGGTCGGTTGTCGGGGTGGTTGATGGTGTGAGCGAGGGTGAGGGAGATACTAAAAAGGAAAACTTAATAAGCACATGTGTATGTGTATGTGTATTGTTCTCGGTGACGGTGAACAACGAAGAGGATCGACAATGATTTTATTTTTTGAATTTTCATTTCATTGGCTACGTTATCGTTGATGTTGAATTTTATGCACAAGTAGCTTTGTGATTATAGGGACTATGAGTCAAGTTTAGGATTCATGAACATAAAAAAATTGTGATAATAATCAAATATTACATTACGATCATTGTATATACATTGCTATAGTACTATCATGAGACGAGAAAAAATCTTTTTACCTAGAGCCGCTTGGAGTGCTAGTGTAGGGACATTTTATTTGAGTGAGAGAGAATTAAGAGCATGGTTTTTATTGTTATGCTTTGTGCTTAGTTTCCTGCGCATGTGCAATGTGACAATGTGAGGCAAGAAAAAACCGAAGAAGAACATGAAATAATTCAGTATCTTGTTTTGTTCATTGTATATATGTGTATAAACTGCTACCAGTTTTGAAGTTTATATACAATGGTTTCGCTTAGCTGAGGAGAATAGTTTTTTGTAAGGATTTATACACGACCCAACATATTCATTGTTTACTTTTTTTTATATGGAATATGTAATAATATGAGAACTTGTTCTTACATAAGTATTTATACATGCGTACGTCATTGACCAGACTTTTGATTTGATTTTTTTAGGATTTTCAAGTTTTGTACGAGCACTACATACATACATATTTGTCATATTTGTACATATACCACACCATTGACCAGACTTTTGATTCGAATTCTTTAGGATTTTCAATTTTTTTACTATTTTGAAGGTTGTTGTCTTCAAATAATGTACACATTCATTCTTGAAATTTAAACACAAACTTACTTCTTGCTGTATTTATCCAAAGATGCAAACGTCCTTGCAGTGAATGGATTTTTGTTTTGAACTTTACTTTCCATTCAGATAGGTACCTACATATACATATAGGTACATACATATGTATATGTAGGTATCTATCTGAATGAACTATGTGCAGAAATTCAATCAAAAATTGTTTGTAAATTGATTTATATTATTATTGATTGATTATATATTATTGATTTATAGTAACAAAGATCTTTTGTTTGTTTGAGGTTTATATGAGGGTACTAGTTGACCTACCCAACTTAGCTCGCGGGAAAGAAATTTATAGTTAAACCAAAATATTTCTTTGTACTAATCTTCTATAGAATTGCTAAAAATAAAACGGGTTTTTTACATTTGTAATACCTAATTGTTTAATTTTTACTTGCAATTATTATAGGTAAATACTAAGTACAAGGTATGCATTCGTGTAGAAAAAAAATTTTCAGATAACAATCAAATACCTATAACATTACGATGATAGAGAAACATATTTGAGTCACTGACACAATTCTGTCCGTCTACTAAACGGTTTGGCCAGTTGTCTTTAAATTTGGAATACTTATAAGTTTATTTTGACATTCGACATAGGATTTTTGTAATTTCTTTTTTAGCTGAAATATTTACGGTATTTGCAATATAACCGTCAAGTAAAAGCTTATTTTTGTCAAATACAGCTCCAAGAATTTTGTATGTAAAAAATCAATGTGCATTCAATTTTGGTCAAAAAAAAAAATATGACGGTGGGCTAAAACTGGTACCTACCACCAAGGAGTTTTTTTTTGGGCATCGACTTTCCTGAGAACTGGTTAGGTTAGAACCGATATCACAACCAACATTGATATTCAGGAAAATGTAAGTAGCCTTAGTTATCTTACACTAAAATATATTTATATAGGTATATTTAAAAATAACGGCAACATTTAAAATAATGTGCTATACCTTTTTTAAAGCAAAAAGTCTGTTCAATTATATTATTTTTTTAAATAAAGAATTTCAGAAAAAAATAAATATATAAAAGGCACGACTGGGTCGCACGTACTTGCTCGTGTGTTCTAATTTGTTTATTTAGGGGCAGGTGTAAGCTTTTGTTTTCTCGATTGAAATTTTTTCATTCAGTAGTAATCGAATAGTTTTTTACTTGCGATTTATTAGTCCCCATAAATCGCAAGTAAAAAACTATAAGGCAAGTTATGCATTCGTAAAAAAAAATCTAACAATCAAACATGACATTACGATGATAGAGAAGTCAAAAAAGTGGGTACGGAAATTCCGTCCGTCTGTCTGTTTGTCTGTCTGTCTGTTCGTATCGATATCTACAGCCTAAACAGTTAGTCCGATTTGATTCAAACTTGGTACATAGTATTTTTAGAGTGCTCTACTCGACAGTTTTTGGAATTGGCATTCTAGCTCCAAAACTAACGGTACCTGCATTATAACTTTTAATGAAAAACTTATTTTTCTCGAAAACGGCTCCTACGATTTTGATAAAACTTATAGAATGCAAAATCTATCTTTTAGTTTAAATGGATTTTTGAGAAAAAGTTTTATAACGGTACCTCCCATATGACCGGTTTTTTTCAAATTAGACTTTCTCGTTAACTAATCGACGGATTTTGATAAAATTTTCAAAATATGTAGTTTTTTATGATTTAAATAATATTGCTTATTAAAATTTTCAAAAACATTTTTTTCTTAATTTTTAATTTTTTTTTTAAACTTATTTTGTTTTTTGAATATTTTGACAAAGATTTTTTTAATTTTTTCTCCTAGTATAAACTATAGATTTCTTTAAATTGACATACTCAAAAAAAATGTATATATATGTTTTCGAAAGTTTTTTTCAAAAAACTGGTCGAACGATTTTGAAATGAAAAATTTATAAAATAGAAAACAGCAAGAGAAATAAGATGGCTTACAACATTTTTTCCAAAAAACGTTATGAATAGTTTTTTTTTTTGATTTCATTAAACAAATAATATTTTCCCCCAAATTTTGTTTTATATTGCTCGGTTGAGCCCTAGCCACTAGTCTAATGAAAGCAAATTTCGTTATTTATATTATTATTTATTTATCGTTATTTATTTTAAAGCATTTTATGATCGTAACAGCATACAGCATACAGAATAAATAATAAGGACGCCTATGATAAACACATAAACATGCAAAAACAACTAACAAATAAAAAAAATACTCGATTACCTACTGAATGCAAAAATTTCAATCAAGAAAACAACTCAACTCAACGGTCATATGGCACTTCCTTTACTTTTAGGCCTACAACTTAAATTTCAATGTCCCCTTTGGGGAATGCCAAAATAATCACACACCAAGTTTAAAGATAATCGGTTAAGCAATTTAGGCTGCAGCTCGTTATACATACCTACTGACAGACAGACAGTCATTTTTTGTCGATCACTTTTTTAGACTTTTCTATGATCGTAATGTCATGTTTCACTGTTATCTAATTTTTTTTTATATTCACGAATTCTAAACTTGCCTTATATTCCCTATAATCGGAAGTAAAAATTGAAAAAACTCCTGTGTAAAATGTCAAAATAACCTTAAGTTCTAAATTTGAAGACGATTGGCTCATCGGTTTAGGCTATAGTCCAAAATACATCCGTACAGACAGACGGGCAGAATTTTGCCAGCAACTCAAATATGTTTCTCTATCATCGTAATGTAATGTTTGATTATTATCACAATTTTTTTATGTTCACGAATCCTAAACTTGACTCATAGTCCCTATAATCACAAAGCTACTTGTGCATAAAATTCAACATCAACGATAACGAAGCCAAATGAAAATTCAAAAAATAAAATCATTGTCGATCCTCTTCGTTGTTCACCGTCACCGAGAACAGGATATACACAATACACATACACATGTGCTTATTAAGTTTTCCTTTTTAGTATCTCCCTCACCCTCGCTCACACCATCTACCACACGGACAACCGACAGATCGACCTGAATTTAGCTGAACATTTTATCAAAGATAATATAACAAGTATACCTACGTAAATACACACATTATGTAGGGATGTATGTAGGTACATACCTAAATATCTACCTACCCTCGAAAGTTTTATATGAAAAAATATAAAACTCAAAATAAACTTATCAACCAGCTTAAACATATACCCACCCTCCAGACACCATTCATTTACAAAAGTCGTTTTTCTTCTTTTTTGTCAATCCTTTTAACTAGCCATCTCGTCGCCCTGCTTGTGTGAAGCAATCCAGTTGTGCAAAAAAAAACTATACTCGCATCATTGTATATATGTAAACTGCAAACTGCAAAGAGTAAAGTACATGTTCACAGAGTTTCTCTTAGAATTCTCTTTGTTCGACTCGTTCGCCTCTTTCAATTTACCAAGTTAATTTTCCCTAGAGCCGCTTGGAACGCCACCGTCCACCGGTCGTCATGATAGTACTATAGCAGTCTATATACAATGATTACGATGATAGAGAAACATATTTGAGTTGCTGGCAAAATTCTGTCCGTCTGTCTGTAGGTCTGTCTGTACGGATGTATTTTGGACTATAGCCTTAACCGATGAGCCAATCGACTTCAAATTTAGAACTTAAGGTTATTTTGACATTTTACACAGTTTTTTCAAATTTTACTTGCGATCATAGGGACTATAAGGTAAAGTTTAGAATTTGTGAATATAAAAAAAAATTTAGATAACAATGAAACATGACATAACGATCATAGAGAAGTCTAAAAAAGTGATCGACAAAAAATGACTGTCTGTCTGTCAGTAGGTATGTATAACGAGCTGCAGCCTAAATGGCTTAAGCGATTATCTTTAAACTTGGTGTGTGTGATTATTTTGGCATTCCCCAGAGGGGACATTGAAATTTAAATTGTAGGCCTAAAATAAAGGAAGTGCCATATGACCGTTGAGTTGAGTTGTTTTCTTGATTGAAATTTTTGCATTCAGTGGGTAATCGAGTATTTTTTTTATTTGTTAGTTGTTTTTGCATGTTTATGTGTTTATCATAGGCGTCCTTATTATTTATTCTGTATGCTGTATGCTGTTACGATCATAAAATGCTTTAAAATAAATAACGATAAATAAATAATAATATAAATAACGAAATTTGCTTTCATTAGACTAGTGGCTAGGGCTCAACCGAGCAATATAAAACAAAATTTGGGGGAAAATATTATTTGTTTAATGAAATCAAAAAAAAAAAACTATTCATAACGTTTTTTGGAAAAAATGTTGTAAGCCATCTTATTTCTCTTGCTGTTTTCTATTTTATAAATTTTTCATTTCAAAATCGTTCGACCAGTTTTTTGAAAAAAACTTTCGAAAACATATATATACATTTTTTTTGAGTATGTCAATTTAAAGAAATCTATAGTTTATACTAGGAGAAAAAATTAAAAAAATCTTTGTCAAAATATTCAAAAAACAAAATAAGTTTAAAAAAAAAATTAAAAATTAAGAAAAAAATGTTTTTGAAAATTTTAATAAGCAATATTATTTAAATCATAAAAAACTACATATTTTGAAAATTTTATCAAAATCCGTCGATTAGTTAACGAGAAAGTCTAATTTGAAAAAAACCGGTCATATGGGAGGTACCGTTATAAAACTTTTTCTCAAAAATCCATTTAAACTAAAAGATAGATTTTGCATTCTATAAGTTTTATCAAAATCGTAGGAGCCGTTTTCGAGAAAAATAAGTTTTTCATTAAAAGTTATATGGCAGGTACCGTTAGTTTTGGAGCTAGAATGCCAATTCCAAAAACTGTCGAGTAGAGCACTCTAAAAATACTATGTACCAAGTTTGAATCAAATCGGCCTAACTGTTTAGGCTGTAGATATCGATACGAACAGACAGACAGACAAACAGACAGACGGACGGAATTTCCGTACCCACTTTTTTGACTTCTCTATCATCGTAATGTCATGTTTAATTGTTAGATTTTTTTTTACGAATGCATAACTTGCCTTATAGTCCCTATAAATCGCAAGTAAAAAACTATTCGATTACTACTGAATGAAAAAATTTCAATCGAGAAAACAAAAGCTTACACCTGCCCCTAAATAAACAAATTAGCACACACGAGCAAGTACGTGCAAACCAGTCGTGCCTTTTATATATTTATTTTTTTCTGAAATTCTTTATTTAAAAAATAATATGATTGAACAGACTTTTTGCCTTAAAAAAGGTATAGCACATTATTTTAAATGTTGCCGTTATTTTTAAATATACCTATATAAATATATTTTAGTGTAAGATTACTTAGGCTACTTACATTTTCCTTAATATCAATTTTGGTTGTAATCGGTTACCTAACCAGTTCTCAGAAAAGTCGATGCCAAAAAAAAACTCCTATGGGTGGTGCCAGTTTTAGCCCACCGTCATATTTTTTTTAACCATAATTGAATGCACATTGATTTTTTACATACAAAATTCTTGGAGCTGTTTTTGACAAAAATAAGCTTTTACTTGACGGTTATATCGCAAGTATCAGCTAAAAAAGAAATTAAAAAAATCCTATGTCGAATGTCAAAATAAACTTATATTCCAAATTTAAAGACAACTGGCCAAACCGTTTAGTAGACGGACAGAATTTTGCCAAATATGTGTCTCTATCATCGTAATGTTATAGGTATTTGATTGTTATCTCAAATTTTTTTTTCTGCATGAATGCATAACTTGTACTTAGTACCTACCTATAATAATTGCAAGTAAAAATTAAACAATTAGGTGTTACAAATGTAAAAAACCCGTGGTATTTTTAGCAATTCTATAGAAGATTAGTACAAAGAAATATTTTGGTTTAACTATAAATTTCTTTCCCGCGAGCTAAGCTGGGTGGGTCAACTAGTTCCTATTATATAAACCTCAAACAAACAAAAGATCTTTGTTACTATAAATCAATAATATATAATCAATCAATAATAATATAAATCAATTTACAAACAATTTTTGATTGAATTTCTGCACATTGTTCATTCAGATAGATACCTACACATACATATCTATGTATCTATATGTATATGTTGGTACCTATCTGAATGGAAAGTAAAATTCAAAACAAAAATCCATCCATTGCAAGGGCATTTGTATCTTTGTATAAATACAGCAAGAAGTAAGTTTGTGTTTAAATTTCAAGAATGAATGTGTACACTATTTGAAGACGACAACCTTCATAATAGAATAGTAAAAAAATTGAAAATCCTAAAGAATTCGAATCAAAAGTCTGGTCAATGATGTATATATGTACAAATATGACAAATATGTATGTAGGTAGTGCTCATACAAAACTTGAAAATCCTAAAAAACTCAAATCAAAAGTCTCGTCAATGACGTACGCATGTATAAATACTTATGAAAGAACCAGTTCTCATATTACATATTCCATATAAAAAAACGTAAACAATGAAAATGTTGGATCTTGTATAAATCCTTACAAAAAACTAAGCCTCAGCTAAGCGAAACCATTATATATTAACTTCAAAACTGCCAGCAGTTTATACACATATATACAATGAACAAAACAAGATACTGAATTATTTCATGTTCTCCTTCGGTTTTTTCTTGCCTCACATTGTCACATTGCACATGCGCAGGAAACTAAGCACAAAGCATAACACTAAAAACCATGCTCTTAATTCTCTCTCACTCAAATAAAATGTCCTACACTAGCACTCCAAGCGGCTCTAGGGAAAAAGATTTTTTCTCGTCTCATGATAGTACTATAGGCAATGTATATACAATGGAATTTTCAATAAAAAAGGAAATTGAAGTGCAATTTGAAATTAGACTTGATTGATGAGTTTGAAGGTTGGCACTATAGCATAGTACGCAGCTCGAACTAAAATTTAGCTGCCATACAAAATACTCTCCAAAATCAATCTACACAAAAAAGAAAGAGAACCCGCAACGTTAGAAAAACAGTGTTCAGTGTAGATGAAAAAAAAGAATTTGGCAAAGCTTGTTAGGGAACATCCATCGATTTGGAGCCTAGAGGAGAAGTCATACAGTAATTTAGACGCTGTTAATGCAAATGCAGATTGGAGAGACATCTCAACCAATTTGAATAAAAGTTGTAAGTTTGTTCGATTTCTTATAAACACATTTTAATGACGAAAATATTTCTTAGTTGATGACTGCAAAGCGAACTGGAAGTCGTTGCGTGACAGCCAAAGGTACCACAATGCTCCTCGTAAGCTGGGCAAGTCTGGCAGTGCGGCTAGTGCTCAACAATTAACGGTACCCGTCATATAACGGCTATGTAAAAGCTTATTTTTCTCAAAAACGGCTCCAAGAATTTTTATGAAAAAAATCAGTGTTTTTTTTTCTTCGGCTTTCTCGAAAACTGGTGATCCGTTTTATAATTGAATTCAAGAAGATGTAGGTACCCTTAGTAATCTCGCATTTAATTATTTTTCGAAACTTAAAATATTTTTTTTTTTTTTTGAAAATCAATATTTTGAAAACGGACAGGTGTTTTTTTTTTAATTTTGTTTTTAAATGTATATTATTGTTGTACTTAAGTTCGTATTTTTTAATTATTTTTTTTAATTTAAAAAAAAAGGTTGTTAAAAAAAGGTTTTAAAAAATTCACACTTTTCTACATTTCTTAAAGAAATAAAATGGCGTTTAAATTATTTCACTCAATACGTACTTTATTGAAACAATCAAAAGTCACAAAAATCGAATAAATGCTTTGATGTTCAGCTTAATTTTCTTAAATTTTATTCTACAATGAGGCCGCACATATGAGCAAGTACGTGCGATCCAGTGGTGCAATTTTTTCTGAATGCATCATTAACCTTTTTTCAGGAATCATCATTGTATATAGACTGCTATAGTACTATCATGACGACCGGTGGACGGTGGCGTTCCAAGCGGCTCTAGGGAAAATTAACTTGGTAAATTGAAAGAGGCGAACGAGTCGAACAAAGAGAATTCTAAGAGAAAGTCTGTGAACATGTACTTTACTCTTTGCAGTTTGCAGTTTACATATATACAATGATGCGAGTATAGTTTTTTTTTGCACAACTGGATTGCTTCACACAAGCAGGGCGACGAGATGGCTAGTTAAAAGGATTGACAAAAAAGAAGAAAAACGACTTTTGTAAATGAATGGTGTCTGGGGGGTGGGTATATGTTTAAGCTGGTTGATAAGTTTATTTTGAGTTTTATATTTTTTTCATATAAAACATTCGAGGGTAGGTAGATATTTAGGTATGTACCTACATACATCCCTACATAATGTGTGTATTTACGTAGGTATACTTGTTATATTATCTTTGATAAAATGTTCAGCTAAATTCAGGTCGATCGGTCGGTTGTCGGTGTGGTAGATGGTGTGAGCGAGGGTGAGGGAGATACTAAAAAGGAAAACTTAATAAGCACATGTGTATGTGTATTGTGTATATCCTGTTCTCGGTGACGGTGAACAACGAAGAGGATCGACAATGATTTTATTTTTTGAATTTTCATTTCATTGGCTTCGTTATCGTTGATGTTGAATTTTATGCACAAGTAGCTTTGTGATTATAGGGACTGAGTCAAGTTTAGGATTCGTGAACATAAAAAAATTGTGATAATAATCAAACATTACATTACGATGATAGAGAAACATATTTGAGTTGCTGGCAAAATTCTGTCCGTCTGTCTGTAGGTATGTCTGTACGGATGTATTTTGGACTATAGCCTAAACCGATGAGCCAATCGACTTCAAATTTAGAACTTAAGGTTATTTTGACATTTTACACAGTTTTTTCAAATTTTACTTGCGATTATAGGGACTATAAGGTAAAGTTTAGAATTTGTGAATATAAAAAAAAATTTAGATAACAATGAAACATGACATAACGATCATGGAGAAGTCTAAAAAAGTGATCGACAAAAAATGACTGTCTGTCTGTCAGTAGGTAGCTGCAGCCTAAATGGCTTAAGCGATTATCTTTAAACTTGGTGTGTGTGATTATTTTGGCATTCCCCAGAGGGGACATTGAAATTTAAATTGTAGGCCTAAAAGTAAAGGAAGTGCCATATGACCGTTGAGTTGAGTTGTTTTCTTGATTGAAATTTTTGCATTCAGTAGGTAATCGAGTATTTTTTTTATTTGTTAGTTGTTTTTGCATGTTTATGTGTTTATCATAGGCGTCCTTATTATTTATTCTGTATGCTGTATGCTGTTACGATCATAAAATGCTTTAAAATAAATAACGATAAATAAATAATATAAATAACGAAATTTGCTTTCATTAGACTAGTAGCTAGGGCTCAACCGAGCAATATAAAACAAAATTTGGGGGAAAATATTATTTGTTTAATGAAATCAAAAAAAAACTATTCATAACGTTTTTTGGAAAAAATGTTGTAAGCCATCTTATTTCTCTTGCTGTTTTCTATTTTATAAATTTTTCATTTCAAAATCGTTCGACCAGTTTTTTGAAAAAACTTTCGAAAACATATATATACTTTTTTTTTTGAGTATGTCAATTTAAAGAAATCTATAGTTTATACTAGGAGAAAAAATTAAAAAAATCTTTGTCAAAATATTCAAAAAACAAAATAAGTTTAAAAAAAAAATTAAAAATTAAGAAAAAAATGTTTTTGAAAATTTTAATAAGCAATATTATTTAAATCATAAAAAACTACATATTTTGAAAATTTTATCAAAATCCGTCGATTAGTTAACGAGAAAGTCTAATTTAAAAAAAACCGGTCATATGGGAGGTACCGTTATAAAACTTTTTCTCAAAAATCCATTTAAACTAAAAGATAGATTTTGCATTCTAAAAGTTTTATCAAAATCGTAGGAGCCGTTTTCGAGAAAAATAAGTTTTTCATTAAAAGTTATATGGCAGGTACCGTTAGTTTTGGAGCTAGAATGCCAATTCCAAAAACTGTCGAGTAGAGCACTCTAATAATACTATGTACCAAGTTTGAATCAAATCGGCCTAACTGTTTAGGCTGTAGATATCGATACGAACAGACAGACAGACAAACAGACAGACGGAAGGAATTTCCGTACCCACTTTTTTGATTTCTCTATCATCGTAATGTCATGTTTGATTGTTAGATTTTTTTTTACGAATGCATAACTTGCCTTATAGTCCCTATAAATCGCAAGTAAAAAACTATTCGATTACTACTGAATGAACAAATTTCAATCGAGAAAACAAAAGCTTACACCTGCCCCTAAATAAACAAATTAGCACACACGAGCAAGTACGTGCAAACCAGTCGTGCCTTTTATATATTTATTTTTTTCTGAAATTCTTTATTTAAAAAATAATATGATTGAACAGACTTTTTGCTTTAAAAAAGGTATAGCACATTATTTTATTATTATTATTTTACATACAAAATTCTTGGAGCTGTTTTTGACAAAAATAAGCTTTTACTTGACGGTTATATCTCAAGTATCAGCTAAAAAAGAAATTAAAAATATCCTATGTCGAATGTCAAAATAAACTTATATTCCAAATTTAAAGACAACTGGCCAAACCGTTTAGTAGACGGACAGAATTTTGCCAAATATGTTTCTCTATCATCGTAATGTTATAGGTATTTGATTGTTATCTCAAATTTTTTTTTCTGCATGAATGCATAACTTGTACTTAGTACCTACCTATAATAATTGCAAGTCAAAATTAAACAATTAGGTGTTACAAATGTAAAAAACCCGTGGTATTTTTAGCAATTCTATAGAAAATTAGTACAAAGACATATTTTGGTTTAACTATAAATTTCTTTCCCGCGAGCTAAGCTGGGTGGGTCAACTAGTTCCAATTATATAAACCTCAAACAAACAAAAGATCTTTGTTACTATAAATCAATAATATATAATCAATCAATAATAATATAAATCAATTTACAAACAATTTTTGATTGAATTTCTGCACATAGTTCATTCAGATAGATACCTACACATACATATCTATGTACCCATATGTATATGTTGGTACCTATCTGAATGGAAAGTAAAATTCAAAACAAAAATCCATCCATTGCAAGGGCATTTGTATCTTTGTATAAATACAGCAAGAAGTAAGTTTGTGTTTAAATTTCAAGAATGAATGTGTACACTATTTGAAGACGACAACCTTCATAATAGAATAGTAAAAAAATTGAAAATCCTAAAGAATTCGAATCAAAAGTCTGGTCAATGATGTATATATGTACAAATATGACAAATATGTATGTAGGTAGTGCTCATACAAAACTTGAAAATCCTAAAAAACTCAAATCAAAAGTCTCGTCAATGACGTACGCATGTATAAATACTTATGAAAGAACCAGTTCTCATATTACATATTCCATATAAAAAAACGTAAACAATGAAAATGTTGGATCTTGTATAAATCCTTACAAAAAACTAAGCCTCAGCTAAGCGAAACCATTATATATTAACTTCAAAACTGCCAGCAGTTTATACACATATATACAATGAACAAAACAAGATACTGAATTATTTCATGTTCTCCTTCGGTTTTTTCTTGCCTCACATTGTCACATTGCACATGCGCAGGAAACTAAGCACAAAGCATAACACTAAAAACCATGCTCTTAATTCTCTCTCACTCAAATAAAATGTCCTACACTAGCACTCCAAGCGGCTCTAGGGAAAAAGATTTTTTCTCGTCTCATGATAGTACTATAGGCAATGTATATACAATGGGAATCATATTTTTCATTTCACATTTGAATTATTTGATATTGGAACATCTATTGAGATAATCATTGTATATACATTGCCTATAGTACTATCATGAGACGAGAAAAAATCTTTTTACCTAGAGCCGCTTGTAGTGCTGGTGTAGGGACATTTTATTTGAGTGAGATAGAATTAAGAGCATGGTTTTTAGTGTTATGCTTTGTGCTTAGTTTATTGCGCATGTGCAATGTGAGGCAAGAAAAAACAGAAGGAGAACATGAAATAATTCAGTATTTTGTTTAGTTCATTGTATACCTATGTATATGTATAAGAACTGCTAGCAGTTTTGAAGTTAATACATATTGGTTTCGCTTAGCTGAGGCTAATAGTTTTTTGTAAGGATTTATACACGATCCAACAATTTCATTGTATACGTTTTTTTATATGGAATATGCAATATGAGAACTGGTTCTTACATAAGTATTTATATATGCGCACGTCATTGACCAGACTTTTGATTTGAGTTTTTTAGGATTTTCAAGTTTTGTACGAGCACTACCTACATACATATTTGTCATATTTGTACATATACCTATACACCATTGACCAGACTTTTATTCGAATTCTTTAGGATTTTCAATTTTTTTACTATTATGAAGGTTGTCGTCTTCAAATAATGTACACATTCATTCTTGAAATTTAAACACAAACTTACTTCTTGCTATATTTATACAAAGATACAAACGTTCTTGCAGTGGATGGATTTTTGTTTTGAATTTTACATTCCATTCGGATAGGTACCTACATATACATATAGGTACATACATATGTAGGTACCTATCCGAATGAACTATGTGCAGAAATTCAATCAAAAATTGTTTGTAAATTGATTTATATTATTATTGATTTAAAGTAACAAAGATCTTTTGTTTGTTTGAGGTTTATATAATAGGTACTAGTTGACCTACCCAGCTTAGCTCGCGGGAAAGAAATTTATAGTTAAACCAAAATATTTCTTTGTACTAATCTTCTATAGAATTGCTAAAAATACCACGGGTTTTTTACATTTGTAATACCTAATTGTTTAATTTTTACTTGCAATTATTATAGGTAGGTACTAAGTACAAGTTATGCATTCGTGCAGAAAAAAAAATTGAGATAACAATCAAATACCTATAACATTACGATGATAGAGAAACATATTTGAGTCACTGGCAAAATTCTGTCCGTCTACTAAACGGTTTGGCCAGTTGTCTTTAAATCTGGAATATAAGTTTATTTTGACATTCGACATACCTAGGATTTTTTTAAATTTCTTATTAAGCTGAAATATTTACGGTACTTGCGATATAACCGTCAAGTAAAAGCTTATTTTTGTCAAAAACAGCTCCAAGAATTTTTTATGTAAAAAATCAATGTGCATTCTATTTTGGTTAAAAAAAATATGACGGTGGGCTAAAACTGGTACCACCCATAGGAGTTTTTTTTTGGCATCGACTTTTCTCAGAACTGGTTAGGTAACCGATTACAACCAAAATTGATATTCAGGAAAATGAAAGTAGCCTAAGTAATCTTACACTAAAATATATTTATATAGGTATATTTAAAAATAACGGCAACATTTAAAATAATGTGCTATACCTTTTTTAAAGCCAAAAGTCTGTTCAATCATATTATTTTTTAAATAAAGAATTTCAGAAAAAAATAAATATACATATAAAAGGCACGACTGGGTCGCACGTACTTGCTCCTGTGTCCTAATATGTTTATTTAGGGGCAGGTGTAAGCTTTCGTTTTCTCGATTGAAATTTTTGCATTCAGTAATAATCGAATAGTTTTTTACTTGCGATTTATAGGGACTATAAGGCAAGTTATGCATTCGTAAAAAAAATTCTAACAATCAAACATGACATTACGATGATAGAAAAGTTAAAAAAGTGGGTCCGGAAATTCCGTCCGTCTGTCTGTCTGTCTGTCCGTATCGATATCTACAGCCTAAACGGTTGAGCCGATTTGATTCAAACTTGGTACATAGTATTTTTAGAGTGCTCTACCCGACAATTTTTGGAATTTGCAATTTAGCTCCAAAACTAACGGCACCTGCCATATAACTTTTAATGAAAAACTTATTTTTCTCGAAAACGGCTCCTACGATTTCGATAAAACTTTCAGAATGATGTTTTCTATGCAAAATCTATCTTTTAGTTTTAATGGATTTTCAGAAAAAGTTTTATAACGGTACCTCCCATATGACCGGTTTTTTGAAATTAGACTTTCTCGTTAACTAATTGACGGATTTTGATAAAATTTTCAAAATATTTAGTGTTTTATGATTAAAATAATATTGCTTATTTAAATTTTCAAAAACATTTTTTTTAGTTTTTAATATTTTTTTAAAAAAACTTATTTTGTTTTTTGAATATTTTGAAAACGAATCTATAGATTTTTTTAATTTTTTCTCCTAGTATAAACTATAGATTTCTTTAAATTGACATAGTCAAAAAAAATTATATATATGTTTTTGAAAAGTTTTTCAAAAAACTGGTCGAACGATTTTGAAATGAAAAAAGAAATAAGATGGCTTACATTTTTTTCCAAAAAACGATATGAATAGTGTTTTTTGATTTCATAAAAAAATTATTTGTTTAATATTTTCCCCCAAATTTTGCCAATAGTCTAATGAAAGCAAACTTCGTTACTTGTATTTTTATTTATTTATCGTTATTTATTTTAAAGCATTTCATGATCGTAACAGCATACAGCATACAGAATAAATAATAAGGACGCCTATGATAAACACATAACCATGCAAAAACAACTAACAAATAAAAAAAATACTCGATTACCTACTGAATGCAAAAATTTCAACCAAGAAAACAACTCAACTCAACGGTCATATGGCACTTCCTTTACTTTTAGGCCTACAATTTTAATCAATGTCCCCTCTGGGGAATGCCAAAATAATCACACACCAAGTTTAAAGATAATCGCTTAAGCCATTTAGGCTGCAGCTCGTTATACATACCTACTGACAGACAACAGAGTCATTTTTTGTCGAACACTTTTTTAGACTTCTCTATGATCGTAATGTCATGTTTCATTGTTATCTAAATTTTTTGTATATTCACGAATTCTAATTTTGCCTTATACCAGTCCCTATAATCGTAAGTAAAAATTGAAAAAACTCCTCCGTAGAATGTCAAAATAACCTTAATTTCTAAATTTGAAGACGATTGGCTCATCGGTTTAGGCTATAGTCCAAAATACATCCGTACAGAAAGACCTACAGATAGACGGACAGAATTTTGCCAGTAACTCAAATATGTTTCTCTATCATCGTAATGTAATGTTTGATTATTATCACAATTTTTTTATGTTCACGAATCCTAAACTTGACTTATAGTCCCTATAATCACAAAGCTACTTGTGCATTAACTTCAACATCAACGATAACGAAGCATGAAATGAAAATTCAAAAAATAAAATCATTGTTGATCCTCTTCGTTGTTCACCGTCACCGTGAAGCAATCCAGTTGTGCAAAAAAAAACTATACTCGCATCATTGTATATATGTAAACTGCAAACTGCAAAGAGTAAAGTACATGTTCACAGAGTTTCTCTTAGAATTCTCTTTGTTCGCCTCTTTCAATTTACCAAGTTAATTTTACCTAGAGCCGCTTGGAACGCCACGGTCCACATGTCACCATGATAGTACTATAGAAGTTCATATACAATGGAGATAATGTTAAATATTTATTGTATAAATTTGTTTTTTTGATTTTCTTTTAACACCATCTTAAGTGAAATAATGTTACAAAAACGATTTTGATATTTTTGGAACCTAATACTTATTGTTTAATGTAAATAGGTATCGGTACTTGGGTATGTTATTGCAGATTTCTGCAAAGAAGTTTTTTTTTAACATTTAAGTCAGAAAAAATAAATAGAAATTCAATAAAAGTTACTAAAACTTTTTTTCAACTACCGACTTTTTGACTTGTATCTATATAATCTTTTAACAATGAACAAATGTTAAACTGAGTTGCAACGTGCAACCCAAGATGTTGCATATTACCTGAATAAAACTCATATAAAACTAATTTCTTGTTATAAATCGAATTCTGTGTTACTCGGGGTAAAAAGACCAAATGAAATCTAGATGTTTTTAATTTTATAAAAAAAAGAGTTGGTTGTCTGTAAAGTCGGTTTACGGACGATAATCTTACGTGATAACGTCATAAGAAAACATTGATGGCATTGTATGTTGGTGTTATACAGCTAGTTAACTCACACCCACAAACCCTCTCGTTAAATCCACACACACACACCCCAATATCGACATCTACTTTCTACTTTAGCAAAACTGCGCCTATTTTGTATTTATTTTTCTCTTCTTGTTCTTTTTGATTTTAAGTGCAATTATTTTGTGAATTTGCGCCTGTTCTTTTTGATATTTGCCTGGTGCTTGCGATCGATTTTGGTTGAATCGCAGCGTGCGTCATTTTTCTTATCAGCACTATCAGCATGAACCTTGAGTCTTGTCAGCATGAATCATGCTATTTCGTATGTGTAGCCCGTCATCGATTTATAAGACGTTATCACTTCAATAAAAAAATCTAATTTAATTTCCTCACACATATATGAACCAAAAACCATAAATGTCAACGGTCTTGGCTCCGATATAGCATCGCTTCCCGGAAATCAGCGAAATCAAGCATCGTTGCGCGTGGTTAGTAGAAACTAGAAAGATGGGGGAACGCCCGAAAACCAACTGCGTGCTGTTGACATGTGTTATGTGTTTTCTGTTTTCCGTTCTCCTTCTGTCTTTTCTTCTGTCCTGTATCAATCTCGTCTTGTGTGTTGTCTTGTAATTGTCTGAGCCGATGGCCTCAATAGCAAGTGCTCTTAAGTGTGTCTACTTCGTAGATTTATCTACGGAGTAGATTAAAATTTAATGTAATGTAATGTAAAAACCATAGAATGGAAATATTAACCTTAATAATGAATTCGTTTGTAATAACACCTTAACTCTAACGTTTTTACTTCTGATTATTGGTAACGGGGGAGAGTACGATAACTCCGGCGATAAGAATAAGTAACGGTTTTTTCTAGAGCGGTTAAATACAAATATTTGTTACTATGGGAGTGGGGGTCTATCTGCCCCGTTTAGGAGGTAGGGGCAATTTTCGAAAAAAATGTCTTGAATGAAAAATAAATATTAAAAAACTACGGCAATATTAAAAATACATTACTGTTACGGTTTTGAAAGCCAAAAATTTGTCCTTTAATCCTACATTTAAATTAAATTAATTGTGTCAATTGTTTTCAAAATATTCGACTTGAATTTTTAATAAAAAAACGTAAAAACAATATCTTTGAACATATTTTGTTCAAAATTGTGAAATGGAAAATACAATTTTCTTCCTGTGATCAAGGTCGGAAATAACGGTACCTTCCATACAATCTTTAACAAACAGTTTGATATTCTCGAAAACGGCTCTAACGATTTTGATAAAACTTTCAGGGTGATTTTTTTTCTCTACAATACATCTTTCAGTTAGAACAATTTTTTTTCGAAATTTGTTCTATAACGGTACCCCCATAGGATCGTTTTGATCTTCGACTTTCTCGAGAACTGTTTAACCGATTACAGTAAAATTTTATATGCAGATGTAAAGCACCCCGTGGCTTAGTGGTTAGTGTGTCGGACTGCTAAGTGAATGACCCTGAGCTCGAATCCAGCTTGTAGCCACATTCACACACAGGAATGGTTGAGAGTATAAGTTAATAGGCCTAAGCTCATTAAGGAGCTGTCGCGCCAGTAAATTTATTTTATTTATTTATAAAGAGCCAAACCAATTCGGTATAAATAATATTTTTCGAATAACTTTTTTTTTGTATTTTTAATAATTTTTTTAAAATTTTTTTTCTGAAAAATCGATATTTTGAAAACGGGTACCTAGTTGAATTTTTTTTCTTAATTTTGTTTTTAAATGTAAGTAAATTTTTTGTTTAAATTTGCATTCTTGAATAATTTTTTTTTAATTTTTAAAAAAGTTGTTAAATAAAAACCGTTTTCTTTAAAAACCGTTCCTACGGTTTAAAAAAAAAATTACACTTTTTCACATTTTCTAAAGAAATAAAATGGCATTTAATTTTTTCCGGTGAAAACTATTTTACGTACTTTTTTCAAACAATCAAAAGCCAATCGAAATCGAAGAAAAACTTTGAAATTCCTTTAATATTTTTCAAATTTTATTGGAACCTGTACATAAGAGCAAGTAGGTGCGATCCAGTCGTGCAATTTAAATATTTAATTGATGTTTGCAAACATATATTTTAAGAACGAAATTGTGTGTAGTTTTGTTGATCAAATTGTTTTCACTGCACCCCTTACATAAACGCAACAATAAAATGTACACGTTAAAAACCAATCAATCACAACGGAACGAATAAAGTCTAAATATCCCATCAAATCCCTGAATTTGGGTCACTCTCCGTTACTATCCAAGCCACACGGGCTTTGCCTTGCCTTAGCCTGCCTTCATCACCCACCTACTCTCCCTGCATGATTTACTCACAATGACAAGTTATCGATGAATATAAAATCGTTATGCAAACATTGTGATACTTCATGTTCTTTTATTAAATTCACCCCGGCTATTGGGACGGGGTCAGCGCTGTTACAAAAGGATAATCTAAAAATTCTAGATTACTGCGTTAACACATCGATGGGTAGTCACAATCACCATCGCCATTCCACCAAACATACATTAGTTCGTGAACACAATTCCATTGAATCCTACAGAACGGTGACGATACAATGACAAGGACGAGGGTGTTCGGTGGTGTTCAATTTGTTTCCAAAGCAGTTTAAGGGATTTTGCGCAATTTATGTTGTTTGCCAATTTTAATGAAAATTTTATTATGTCCTGATGGTAGATCACATTGGAAGACTGCGTGGCATCCATCGCCCGTCGTCGTCGATGCTGCCGTCATTCAGAGTCTCACTCCTAGGAGTTTTTTTATTTTTTGTATTTATTCTGTGCTATAATGATGTCCTGCTGTTTGGCACCTACCACCCAACCACCAAGCCCCCCATTCTGTGGGTGACGGGACACTAATTCGATATCGAAGGATATCATTTTATAGATCCATGTATATATGTATATGGTTTTATTTATAGTTATTCCAACCCAAGTTGGTGTTGATGTCATGTATGATGATGTGGTGTTTGGCATTGGTGTGTGCAGGGTTTTTTCCTGCGATGGTGTTGACGACGCTCTAGACTTGAAGGCCTTTCGGCTTTGTTATTCAAGTCTGGCAGATGGACTGTTGCATGTTTATACCTATAACTAAGACGTACGAAAAGTCAACTTTTGGGTGTGGCAATGGAATAATACACATATTAATTTGCCTTTATCTATGATTGCTAATGGTCTTGTTTAATGCATTAAATCGCAAAACCGAAATGAACCTTAAAGAACTATCAATCGCTCAATTAACGCACAAGTGTTTATTATATGATTTCATAATTTTGCTGCAATAACTCTCTATAATGGCGAATATCTGAAGAAGAGGATTTGGTCTTAGATTATGAAAACCTGACAAAAAATCATTATCCTGCTCTTAGAAATATTTAGAAAGAAGATGTACAAATTTGAACTCCAGAAGCCAGGTAAGTAAAAGAAAGACGTAAAGCAGCGCCACGAATTGGCCTGTGATAATGCTTTGATATTAATCACTTAATCAGCAAGTTTAAATTTTTGACCAAATGGCTTATAGTATATATAGATAACGTTGTTATAAAATATCAAAACTACAGTTCCCATGATATTGAGTATCTAAAAGTTAAGTATGAGATCGCGTCTTAAATAATAAATAATTTAATTTTTTTTTTTAATCTAGGTAGGGCTCGTTTTTTTATATAATCGTGTTTTGGTTTTGTATTTTATTTTTTTTTTTAATTTTGCTAAACAGTTTTTTTCAAGTTAAACCCCATATACAGCTGGAAATTAAACAAGAAAAAATGTGGGTAAGTTATTGGTGTAAGAAATATTGAAAAATCTAAAAATGTTTTTTTTAATAATAAATAGTAAAAAAAATGTTATTTAAGATAAGTAAGAAGTTAAAAGGTTTTGTGTCCTTTACTCCAAAAAGTGTGCGTTTCGCCCAAGCATGAACGGTGGGCGCATCCGTTAGACCGTTCATGCTCTTCTAGGATGCACAAAATAGTTCGATGATTATCGACTCTTCATAAAACACATTGCAGAAAGCAATAGTGAATTATATTTCTTTCAGGGAACTTTGGTTGAAGTTATGCACCTAAATCTGGGTGTTTTGCTCGTGGACCAGCAAAGTCAATACAAAATATATTGCAACAACAAAAACTATTGCTAGTTGTTTGTTGTTTTTTTTTTGTGGAGTTTTTGTTGAAGTAAAGTACACAAAACTTTTTATTGAATTTAATTCAACAAAAACTCCACAAAAAAAACAACAACAAACAACTAGCAATAGTTCTTGTTGGTGCAATACATTTTGGATAAGTAAGAAGTATTCATTCGAAAAACCCTAATGAAAATGGGGAAGATTGGGTCGCACGTACTTGCTCCTGCATACCTAATCACAATGGAAAGGTTAACTTTTAAAGAAACAAGGAGCATTTACGTACCTAGAAAAATAACATGATCTGTACTTATAAAAAATGTCAAAACAACACTTAACTTAACTTAACTTCACACGTCTTATCGTTATTATCGAATTCATGAAAAGAGTTTTCCAAAATTGTAGGACCAATTTTCAATAAATCCTGTTTTTTATTTTTAGTTTTTTGAAAAAAAAATTCTTTTTGAGATTTTGGTATGCAAGTTTAATAAAAATGATTATAACATTTAAAATAAAATTTCTTGATTAGTTTTTAAAATGTTGCATATTCAAAAAAAAAAAAAAAAAAAAAAAATTAAGTATATATACCTAAAGAGAAAACAAGATATTCAAAATTTTGGTATGCAGAATTAATTTTGCTAGTCTGATCTTTTCAAATATAAAATTTTATGAAAATCCAATTAACCGTAACCGAGAAAGTCGAAAAATAAAAAAACCGTTAACCATATCAGGGCTGTCCAAAATGCGGCCGCATGCAGTCCGTGGTTTGTATTTATCCAGCCCGCGACAGAAAATATAAATTTACTATTTTTTAAGAAAATAAATGTAACAAAAATAGAATAAAATATTCATTCTTTAAGGTGCCAGTTATAGCGATCAGTAAAAACCCATAAGTAAAAGTTGAAACAGTTGACTGAAAACTGGAATTTTTTACGTACGGGTGTTTATAGCAATCAGTAAAGTTTGGCCAGAGTCAAAAATCAAATGCCAACCACACCAGCCATAACCTCAAATTTGTTTTTATGATGCAAAATGCTTCAGTAAACTTTTTACTGATGATCGGAACAGTACAAAAATGGAACTCAAACACTGGAACATTATTTCGTCAAATGACAATCAGCTGTTCAGTAAAACAAACGTTCATCAGTAAAATAAATACATTTTTTTAAGAAATAATACTAATCCGTGTTTATTTTTTGTCAGAAAAAATAATTTAAAGTTATTTGCCATCATACGAATCGATGGCAAATAACTTTAAATTTAAGTTAGTTAAGTTTCATGTTTTAAATCTTTTTCTAACACATGAAAATACCCAATAGAAAATGTTTACTGATGGATTCTATTGATCGCTATAACTGGCCCCTAAGGCAACAACCATAATTATTGAGTCCCTACTGAGGAGTTTGCTTAGGTACAACATTTTGCATTCACAGTAAGCTTGGCTCAGTGTTCCAATTCCAATACATTTTAAATGGATATTTTTTGATGAATCAGGACTTTCTTGTTGTCGTGCGAACACATAATATAAAAAAAACTAACAAATATGGTTTTTGGAGGGTAAGACGTCCTAAACATTTTCCTCTCTGTAAATTCCGATCTGTGGTTCCAATGTAGCATGTAGTTCGGGCTTAAAAACATATCGATTCAATCGTAAAAGCGACAAAAAAGCGTTCAGCTCGCGCACGCACTTCTCCTCGTATCTTCAGTATTTTCTTTTCTCGGTTCTATAATTCGTGTCCCACGCTTTGAATACTGTTTTTCTTAGATTATATGTTTTTTAATTGGCCCGGGAACGTATATGGTTTGGACAGCCCTGACCTATATTAAAGGTACGGTTAATAAACGAAAGCCAATGACTACAAAAATAATCTCAAAAAATTTTATCAAAATCGTTTGAGCCGTTTTTGAGAAAAAATCAGCTTTTCCTTAACGGTAATATGGCAGGTACCGTTATTTTTAGCCGTAAAAATAAGATTTCTAAGACCCATCTGAGGAATGCGAAAAGAACCACACGTACCTACCAAATTTGAAGGCAATCACTTAAGCCGTTTAGGTTGCAGATCGTTATATCTACATACATACAGACTGATTGACTGACAAACTGACAGAATGACAGACTGACAGACTGAGAGACTGACAGACTGACAGACTGACAGACTGACAGACTGACAGACTGACAGACTGACAGACTGACAGACTGACAGACTGATTAACTGACAGACTGACAAACTGACAGACTGACATACTGACAGACTGACAGACTGACCGACTGACAGACTGACCGACTGACAGACTGACCGACTGACAGACTGACCGACTGACAGACTGACAGACTGACAGACTGACAGACTGACAGACTGACAGACTGACAGACTGACAGACTGATAGACTGACAGACTGACAGACTGACAGACTGACAGACTGACAGACTGACAGACTGACAGACTGACAGACTGACAGACTGACAGACTGACAGACTGACAGACTGACAGACTGACAGACTGACAGACTGACAGACTGACAGACTGACAGACTGACAGACTGACAGACTGACAGACTGACAGACTGACAGACTGACAGACTGACAGACTGACAGACTGACAGACTGACAGACTGACAGACTGACAGACTGACAGACTGACAGACTGACAGACTGACAGACTGACAGACTAACGGACTGACAGACTGACAGAATGACAGACTAACATACTGACATACTGACAGACTGACAGACCGACAGACTGACAGAATGACAGACTGACAGACTGACAGACTGACAGACTGACAGACTGACAGACTGACAGACTGACAGACCGACAGACTGACAGACTGACAGACTGACAGACTAACAGACTGATGAATTATCTTTACAATTTTTCAATTTTTTTTATTTTTCTTTAAACTTTTCCCGGCTTTGTTAAGTTTGGTGAAAGCCAGAGAAAAAGAAAAGCAGGATCACTTGAATAGATTCTATAACAAACAATGCTATGGGTGGATTTTTTAGGATGAAAATAATGTATATTGATGACATATTATCCCAGAAAGAAATTCTTTAAAATTATTTTGAAATTAAAACTTCCTTGCACATATGTTTGGCCCATAAATTAATGAGACCATCCATTTCCATTTAGAAAAATAAAGTTTCAAAGTTTCCTTCGATTAAATTACAGACAAAAACTGGCCTAGAGTGCTCTGTCCCTCTATTCTCTTTTTAATTGTTAAATAAAAATCCTGCTAAAAGAACCGTTTTTTCTTTTTAATATACAAAGCTAGTCAGCTATAAAAAAAAAACGAAATTATAAGAAAACTAGGAAGGAAAAAATAACGACGGAAGGACACATAAAAATGTCTGTCAATTTTAATCCATTGCAATTGTTTTAATCTTGCGCTGAAAATTATGAAGGTCCTTTACTTTTATATTATTGGCAACGATACTGGGATCTGGGATTTTTCCGTTGCTGTCAGCCAGAGCTCCTCTCAAACAAATTGCCTTTTTCTTCACAGTCGCTTCTCGCTTGTGAGCTTTTGAGAGGACTCAAATAATTACATTTATTTATCTGCGCTGCCCGAAGGAATGAAGATGGAAGGACTTTTTTAGTATTCACAGCTTCTTTTTTTAAGAACTAGAAGGAGGCGGGGCAATAACAAATTAATTAGTTCACTTCAAGCAGAAAATGCAATTAAAAAAGATTTCGCTGTATTATTTGATTTTTTTTTCGTTTTGTTTTGTATTTTTTTATTCTGCCTGCAATGTCCTTTCCTCTGATTTGTTGAGGATATTTTTAGCCCTTGGTCTAGTCCACTAAGATTGCAAACAATCCAAAGAAAAAAGTCTATTGAATTCTTACAACTGGAAAAATTAAAATTAAATTGAAATTAACAGGAAAAAAAGATGGAGGACACAATTTTATTTTACACTTCACAAATAAATGGAAGACGGAAAAAAGGAAGCAAATAATTGTGAGATAAAAAAGTCGATTGGCTGTTTTGTCGCTAGAATTGCTTGGAATGTACGAAAATAAACAGAAAATGTTTGCTATTTTTATTATTTTTTGATATTTTTCTCATTACTGGAACATAAAATCAGGCTTCCGTCAGGTACTTAGGCGAATACCAGGAAATTTTTTGAAGCAGAAATTTCTGGGTTCGTAACTGGTGGAAGCTGGAAGAGTTTTAAATGGAATTTTGTATTAGGATGACCTTGGGGTTTCGGGAAAAAAGTGGTCATACTTCATACACAATTTGAGAAATGTTGTATCACTACTCCTAGTCTCAATTCAATCAATCAACTCACTCAACTCAATTCTTGTCTTTGGATGTGACTGCTCATGGAAGACTAACATTTTGCAAACACATGTGAAATAAATTGCACGACTGGATCGCACGTACTTGCTCTTATGTGCGGTCACAGCTTCGAATAAAACTTGAAAAATATTAAAGGAATTTCAAAGTTTTGGTTTCGTTTTTTCTGACTTTTGATTGTTTGAAAAAAGTACGTAAAATAGTTTTCAGCGGAAAAATTTAAACACCATTTTATTTATTTAGAAAACGTGAAACAGTGTAATTTTTTCAAAAATCGTAGGAACGGTTTTTAAATAAAACGGTTTTTATGTAACAACTTTTTTAAAATTAAAAAAAAAATAATTCCAGAATGCAAACTTAAACACAAAAATTACTTAAATTTAAAAACAAAACTAAGAAACGGTTCTTATGTAACTACTTTTTTTAAAACTAAAAAAAAATAGTTCAAGAATGCAAACTTAAACACACTTAAATTTAAAAACAAAATTAAAAAAAAAAATTCAAATACCCGTTTTCAAAATATCGAATTTAAAAAAAAAAATATTTAAAAAAAATATTAGAAATACAAAAAAAAGTTATTCGAAAATATTTTCTTGCCAAATTAGTTTGGCTATCTACATCTTCCTGAATATCAAATTTGATTGTAATCGGTTAAGCAGTTCTCGAGAAAGTCGAAGAACTTCGAAAAAAACTTGCTATAGGGGTACCGTTATAGAAAAAATTTCGAAAAATTCATTCTAACTGAAAGATGTACTGTTGTAAAAAAATAGCACTCTGAAAGTTTTATCAAAATCGTCAGAGCCGCTTTCGAGAAAATCAAACTTTTTTGCTTAAGATTGTATAGCAGGTGCCGTTATTTTTCGACCTAAAGCAAGAATGAAAAACAACCCCCGAGATACTACCAAATAAATACTAAATACCAAGTTTGAAGCAAATAGGCTCATTCGCTTAGGCTGTAGAGGTGCGAACACACAGATAGACAGACGGACGGAATTTCTGGACCCACTTTTTTCGACTTCTCTATCATCATAATGTCGTGTTTGATTGTTAGATATTTTTTTGTACGAATCCATAGCCTTATAGTAACTTTAATCGCAAGTAAAAATAATCTGTGAAGGTTAGATGATTGGACGACGATTTACTGGCATTGCAAAACTGTGCGTAATGAAAAATCTTTGCTTCGACTTTGACATAAATTTAGGAGAATGTGTAGAATGTAGAAATAAGAATTGGACTGTTGCTCAGCCTGGTGCATTCCATGATCTATGCGAACAAGCCTTTTAAGGTACACGTTGTTCATACAATAACTACGTAGGCATTATAGCTTAAGCAAATCTTTGACAACTCTTCTATGCAGAAAGTGATTGGGTTTGCCAACGTTTCAGCACAAATTTTTCTTGCAGGAAATTCTGGGGCCGGCTTTGAAATTGATTGTGAATTTCGTTGAGAAGAGGGGCATAATGGGTATCTTTAAGTTAGGCAGTGCAGTTGCGGCAGTACAAAAAAAAAATACACAAAAAAAATATAAAATTAAAAGAAAAGCTTGATGTCGCTGTTCTAGATTTAAGTATTTTAAGTTTATTTTAAGTTTATTTTTAGTCCAAGTTAGTAAGTTGTAAGTAGTATTAAATAGATTAATTAAAAACCGACCCGATTAACCCAGTTTTTCATTTCATAAAATTAAGATTAATAATTAAGATTAATAATTAAGAATAATGTAATATATTTTTTTTTAATATAAAGTTAGAGATTAATTAGAGCGCCCGCATAGGGCCAGTTAGTTAATTAAATTGATAGTTTTAGCTAGTTTTAAGATTTTCGTCTAGCCTTTAAGTAGTTATAAATTAAGATTAAAAAAGGGCATTGAATTTCAAATCGATATCCTTACCCACAATCGATGTCAAGGCTATGCCGCCTATGACAGCCCGATTTTGTCCATCTATGTGGGCAAAATTAAATTTTCGAAATGTTTTTTTTGGTAATAATTGTTGATTTTCCATGAGACAAATAATGAGTCTTTAAGATTAGTTTCTTTAAAAAACTAATTTGTAATTCTTCATTAACTTGTTTAATTGGTGAGGTACAAATCCCTCACCAATTAAACAAGAAAGAAAATTTCAAAGTTCATTATTTAGAATAGAACTTTTGTTTATTATACCGCAGAATGTCGTTGTGAAACCATCCTCATTACGTACTTAACCCTTTAAGGTATGGAAGCAAAACAATATATTGCAAACGTTTGCAAATGTGAAATTACTTATATGTAGATTAATTAATTGTTTATGTTTGGAGTACAGTCTCAAGCTTAAATAGATTTGATGCAATTAGAAATCATATTATTACGAGAGTTTGGTGATGTTATTTTACCTTCAAGAGATTAAAATTAAAATAAAAGGTTTGTGTCAAAAAATTGATGTCAAATGGGCCAAAATTGGCCGTCACCACGGACGGTTTTTGCTACTGAAGCGATTAAAAGTACCTCTCAAAATAGTGAAAATAAAAAGCCAGGAAGACCACAACAAGATTTTAATTCATAAAATTATTGGTCTAAGAGGCGTAAGGTTGACGATCTTATCCAAAACAGAACTCGAGAAGAATTGTCGTTGGCCACCAAAATGAAATTAAGAAGCGATGGTAAAAAAGACTCGGCTTCAATTGTGAGACCATTGTCTGATGCTTCTCCTCAAAGAGGTACACATTTTAAAAAAAAGCACATGAATCTTCTTTCCAGAAGCCGGCAAATTATCTGCAGATCAGACACTTGCCCTTATAGCTGATGCAGATCTTTCAACGCACCAGTATAGAATTTTGCGTCAACAAGCCGAAGTACAACATTTCAAACTCTATCCAGCATACAATACAGTTCAGGATGCCAAAAAATTATGTTATCCCTCTGGTATTATTATAACAGAAATATCAGCCGAAATAAACCTTCAATCAGTACTCGATCGCACTATCATTCGTCTTTGTGAAGTTCAAAAAGAAGTTTTTCAAGCTTTGAACTTAGCGCAAAACTCTGCCAATAAAACTATCATAAAGTGGGGATGTGATGGAGCTGAACAATCTAGGTATTGACAAAAATTTTCTGATATCAATGGTTCCTTTACAAATGTACTATGGCGATGACGATGTGAAAAATATTATTTGGCAAAAACCTTAACTATCTTCGACTACACTGAATTGAATTTGGTTGTGAAATTGATAAAAATGTAGGTGCAATTGAAGAAATGGTGATCAATATACGTTCGACAAAAACTATGTGTTAATTTGACGATTATGTCGTTAGTTTCTGGAATTTTTATTTAAGTTGTTAAATCCACATAATTTTATCGAATTGAATAAGATTCGTCGTACAATCTTAAAATGTTATGAAAAACGATTCTTCAATTTTAGCGTAGCATTTTATTTTCATTTTTTTTAATAATACAAATGTATGTAGATAGAAATAGTTTATAGGTTGGTAGTCCTACATTTTAAGTTTAATTTAATTTTTAAATAAACAAATATACTTTATTCAAATCTATGTAAAATTAATATGTTTTACAAACGAAGAAAACAGTAATTCTGCAATTTGAAGAAATTTTTTTCAATATGAGGAAAGCATTTCCTGGATTTAAATAAACTTATTCAATTTGATATAATTTTTGCGGTAAAGAACGCGGAATATACTCTTTAAGTATTAATGAACATTTGTTTTTAAATTTTAAATGCTTGCTGCACATTTCTTATCAAATTAGAAATTAAAAAAATGGGCACAACTGGGTCGCACGTACTTGCCTTAATGTGCCTTATTACATTGGAATGCAAGATCTTTGACAGAAACAAGCAACATTTACGTTGAAAATAACAGAGTTTGAGCTTATAAAAGTATTAAAACCACAATACCAAACGGTTTTTAGTAAAAATGAAGTACGCCATCACACGTTTTCAATAACAAGGAATTTATGAAAAATGTATTTCGAAAATTGTAGGACCGGTTTTGATAAAATCCTGTTTTTTATATTTAGTTTTTTGAAATTTTTTTTTTGAAATTTTGGTATGCAGTTTTTTAGAGTTTATCAACATACATATGATTATAAAATTTAAAATAATTGTTTTTAACTAGTTTTAAAAATATTGATTTTTGCAAAAAAAAATTCAAAAATTAATTTTAATTAGAAAAAAAAGTTATTCAAAATTGATATGCAAATGCCATGTTTCATTGTTATCTCTTTTTTTTTTATATTCACGAATCCTAAACTTGCCTTATAGTCCCTATAATCGCAAGTAAAAATGTCAAGTGCGTGGTCTAGAGAGCCAGCAAACATTTTCAGATAAGAACAAAATGCTGCAGGACAGGTTTAGAAAGGAGTTGGGCCTATATGCCTATATGATATGTCAAAACTGCAAACCGGCAACACGAACGATGGTAAAACGGCTCGTAATTTATTTAGGAATGCTGAAATATCTTCCGAGTTCCAAGTGTCAATTTAGAGCTTATCAAGCGGTTTCATATCATACTAGAGTACCTAACCTTGCACTGTTTCTTCAAAATAAATGTCGAAAAATTCTACGAATACTCCAAAGAAACATGTGCACTATATCTTACACAATATTCTTGGTATTCTATGCCTGTTAGCGGGCGGGATTGATGCCGTAAATAAGATGTTTGCTTCTAACCCGGAGGTCGTCAGTTCGATACTCAGGTTGAGAAGACATTTTTCTAACTCCTAGTGCAAGCTAGAGCTGCCCGTGAGTTTTAAGTGAGAAAATAGTTGCCTAATTCTCGATCTGCCGCGCCGAAAAAAAATTCTTTCCTATCTTTCTAATTCTTCTTACTAGTGTCGTGCAACGTCATGTTGCATTCTAAAAGGCAATATGCCTTACAGACTCTTAGTTAAAATTATTATTATTATTATTATTAAGTACTTTTCCATGGGAAAGATATAATAGCATCATTTATTGTTCCGATTGGCCAGCTCTCTGAAGAGGCACAAACGGCGCGTAACAAACCCAACAGGAAATACAGAAAATCATTCACTAGGAAAACATCATGGATTGACACCAACACTGATTTGCTTCTAGGCTTCTGTTTACGTCTGATCCCCTAATAACAAGCTAAGCTGGCGAGCTCCTCCCAGGACAAAAAAAAAACAGGTTAACTGGAGAAGTATTGCAGCTTTTAGAAGATATCACTTCTTAGCAACAAAATACACAAAATATTGAAGGTCAGGTTAACATTTCGTCAGAAATGTCGGGTTCAGAATGTTCAGATGATTCTGATATCGAATAAAACCAATTCTGAAATGAAAAGTTTGTTGCTTATTATATTTTGATAAGATTATGATCGTAAAAGAAGTTTACCATAATTTTTATTACGCGGAAAAATTTTGACCGGTGGTTGGGTGCTGTATGAATAGGGTAGGCACCGAAAGGCATCAAACTGGTGATGCACAGTCGCTGCAACTATATCGTACACATCAATTGTGCTTATTATACCTTCCCGCTGTAACCACCGGGTACTGGTCTGTCCATCCGGACATTCTTGTTAAACTTATAAGCGCGAGTGTTGAACACACACAAAATAGCAACACTATAATGCTCTGCTTTAATGACTGTTCTGATTGATTCGCAGAAGTCTTGCACGAGCCCCTCAGAAAGAGGACGTACGGCGGATGAGCCCAACCAATTGGACCAACGGTGGCGTCAACAGTCAACGAAGCAGACGCCCTAATGAGCTACTTCGACGTATTTGGAGATAAGGTCATCAGGACAATTCAATGCAAGTCAGGGCATTGAAATAGAGATGGTGGCAGATGAACCCTTAATGGGCCAACGGCAGCGCTCATATCCCCGAAGTGGGTTACTGGCTCCGGATTCTCCGGTTCCTTTTGTCCAAGGAATCCAACAAAGGACCTGGCCCTCCAGGATGGGGGTCGTGCGTGGGGTTAACAACCCTGCCACGGAAAAAAGAAAAAGTTGCGAAGCGACCAATAGCCTCGGAAAAGGACGGATTTACTGTTGACGACCCGGAAAAACGAATCAAGGACAACGACCTTCGGATCTGCACGTGGATTGTTAGAACTCTTAACAGAACACGTGCATCCAAACAACTAGCGGAGGCCCTAGACTGCTACAGAGCAGGAATTCCTGCCATCCAGGAAGTGCGATGGAATGGGCCGGGCAAAAGGAGGATGAAAAACTCTGATGTGTACTACGGTGATTGCGCAAAAAGACCACAGCGTTTATTTGGGTGCGGATTCGTCATAAGCGGTAGACTTAGGCAAGAAGTCTTGGGCTTTCGACACGCAAGTGAGCGACTTGTGACAATCCGTATCAAGGCTAAATTCGCCAACATTAGCCTAATATGCGCTCATACCCCCATAGAGGACAAAGATGACGCCACCAAGGATGACTTCTATGAGCTCCTCGACAAAACTTATGAGCAATGCCCTAAATACGACGTTAAGATCGTAATAGGCGATTTTAATGCCAAAATAGGTAAAGAGGAAATCTTCGGTAGGACTGTCGGAAAACATAGCCTACACGACACAACGTCTGAAAACGGACTTAGGCTAATTGACTTCGCAGCGGCACATAACGTCACCATTGCAAGCACACGGTTTCCTCATCTCGATATACACAAAGGGACTTGGCGACACCCAGATCAAAGAACCGTCAATCAGATTGATCACGTTGCGATCGATGTAAAACACGCCTCCAGTATCTTGGATGTTCGCACCTTCCGAGCAGCTAACATCGACTCGGATCACTAACTTGTTGCAGCAAAGGTAAAAATGCGAATAACAAACCCAACAGGAAATACAGAAAATCATTCACTAGGAAAACATCATGGATTGACACCAACACTGATTTGCTTCTAGGCTTCTGTTTACGTCTGATCCCCTAATAACAAGCTAAGCTGGCGAGCTCCTCCCAGGACAAAAAAAAAAACAGGTTAACTGGAGAAGTATTGCAGCTTTTAGAAGATATCACTTCTTAGCAACAAAATACACAAAATATTGAAGGTCAGGTTAACATTTCGTCAGAAATGTCGGGTTCAGAATGTTCAGATGATTCTGATATCGAATAAAATCAATTCTGAAATGAAAAGTTTGTTGCTTATTATATTTTGATAAGATTATGATCGTAAAAGAAGTTTACCATAATTTTTATTACGCGGAAAAATTTTGACCGGTGGTTGGGTGCTGTATGAATAGGGTAGGCACCGAAAGGCATCAAACTGGTGATGCACAGTCGCTGCAACTATATCGTACACATCAATTGTGCTTATTATACCTTCCCGCTGTAACCACCGGGTACTGGTCTGTCCATCCGGACATTCTTGTTAAACTTATAAGCGCGAGTGTTGAACACACAAAAAATAGCAACACTATAATTCTCTGCTTTAATGACTGTTCTGATTGATTCGCAGAAGTCTTGCACGAGCCCCTCAGAAAGAGGACGTACGGCGGATGAGCCCAACCAATTGGACCAACGGTGGCGTCAACAGTCAACGAAGCAGACGCCCTAATGAGCTACTTCGACGTATTTGGAGATAAGGTCATCAGGACAATTCAATGCAAGTCAGGGCATTGAAATAGAGATGGTGGCAGATGAACCCTTAATGGGCCAACGGCAGCGCTCATATCCCCGAAGTGGGTTACTGACTCCGGATTCTCCGGTTCCTTTTGTCCAAGGAATCCAACAAAGGACCTGGCCCTCCAGGTTGGGGGTCGTGCGTGGGGTTAATAACCCTGCCACGGAAAAAAGAAAAAGTTGCGAAGCGACCAATAGCCTCGGAAAAGGACGGATTTACTGTTGACGACCCGGAAAAACGAATCAAGGACAACGACCTTCGGATCTGCACGTGGAATGTTAGAACTCTTAACAGAACACGTGCATCCAAACAACTAGCGGAGGCCCTAGACTGCTACAGAGCAGGAATTACTGCCATCCAGGAAGTGCGATGGAATGGGCCGGGCAAAAGCAGGATGAAAAACTCTGATGTGTACTACGGTGATTGCGCAAAAATACCACAGCGTTTATTTGGGTGCGGATTCGTCATAAGCGGTAGACTTAGGCAAGAAGTCTTGGGCTTTCGACACGCAAGTGAGCGACTTGTGACAATCCGTATCGAGGCTAAATTCGCCAACATTAGCCTAATATGCGCTCATGCCCCCATAGAGGACAAAGATGACGCCACCAAGGATGACTTCTATGAGCTCCTCGACAAAACTTATGAGCAATGCCCTAAATACGACGTTAAGATCGTAATAGGCGATTTTAATGCCAAAATAGGTAAAGAGGAAATCTTCGGTAGGACTGTCGGAAAACATAGCCTACACGACACAACGTCTGAAAACGGACTTAGGCTAATTGACTTCGCAGCGGCACATAACGTCACCATTGCAAGCACACGGTTTCCTCATCTCGATATACACAAAAGGACTTGGCTACACCCAGATCAAAGAACCGTCAATCAGATTGATCACGTTGCGATCGATGTAAAACACGCCTCCAGTATCTTGGATGTTCGCACCTTCCGAGCAGCTAACATCGACTCGGATCACTTACTTGTTGCAGCAAAGGTAAAAATGCGAATAACCCGAACTCCACAACAACGGAGTAATACTGTGAGGAAGTATGACGTCGGAAAGCTGCAATCGCAAGAAACCGCCAGAACCTATGCCGATCGAATATCCCGTAACCTCTCAAGAAATCCAGTACCGCCAGCATCAAGTGCCGAAGATCAGTGGCAACACTGCCAACAAGCCATCAGAGATGCCGCAACTGATGTGCTAGGTTTCACCAGACCACCACCACGAAACATCTGGTTTGATGACGAATGCAGGCAGGCCCATGCAGCTAAACAAGAAGCATATAAAGCGGCGCTGTAGAAAAAAGACGAGAGCTGCTCGCGAGCTTTCCAAGCAGAAAAGACGGGAAGAACACCGGCTTCTCCAAAAGAAAAAGAGAGAGCATGAGAAGCGCGCGATCGAAGATATTGAGAGATGCTACTCCAGGAACAACGTGCGGAAGTTTTACCAACAGGTAAGAAGAACATGCCAAGGAACAAAATCCCGCACAGAAGCCTGTAGAGATAGGAATGGAAACCTCGTAGTAGAGTCACAGTCGGTGCTGTGTACATGGAAGGACCATTTCTGCAGACTGTTAAACGGCGATGAAGACCAAAATCCCGCTGTCAGGCAGAATGAACCATTCAACATGGATGATGACAGACAAAACTTCCGTCCACCTGACCAAAATGAAGTAATATCTAAACTAAAAAACAACAAAGCTGCTGGACCCGACGGACTACCCGCCGAACTTTTTAAAGCAGCCCGAGATGACCTGGTGGAGTGCATACACCAACTCATCTCTAAAGTTTGGTCAGAAGAAAGTATGCCTGATGAATGGAACCTCAGCATCGTTTGCCCGATCCCCAAGAAAGGAGACCCTCTAAACTGCGCCAACTATAGAGGAATAAGATCCTTCTGCCGTACTATGTGAACGCCTGAAACCTTTCGTCAGAAACCTGATTGGCCCCTATCAGTGTGGTTTTAGACCAGGAAAGTCCACAAACAAGAATTCCAAATCGATACCCACCACCTCTTTATCGATTTTAAGGCCGCGTACGATAGCATTTATAGCGACGAGCTATACAGAGCCATGTCAGGTTTTGGCATTCCCACAAAACTCGTCCAACTGTGCAGGATGACGATGGAGAACTCTCGCTGCTCCGTCAAGGTTGGTTCTGACCCCACAGAAGCTTTTGACGTCAAAAAAGGATTCCGACAAGGTGATGCGCTATCGTGCGATTTCTTCAACTTAATACTTGAACAAATTATAAGAAACTCGCAAGTCAATTGTAGTGGGACAATTTTTTTCAAGTCTGTGCAATTGCTAGCATACGCTGACGACATAGACATCATTGGCAGAACTCGGCGAGCTGTCACTGGAACGTTTGCTAGCATTGAAGCTGAAGCGGCTAAGATGGGACTAGCAGTCAATGAGGCCAAAACGAAGTACATCTCGTCAGATATAAAGCGAAGAATTACTCTTGCCAATCGCTGTTTCTATGGGCTAGGAAGGCAATTGAGTAGCAAAGCCCTCTCTCGAAAGACAAAGGAGACTCTGTATCAGACCCTAATCATCCCAGTCCTGCTCTATGGCGCCGAGGCATGGACTCTATCTAAAGCGGATGAAGATCCTTAGTCGTTTCGAGCGTAAGATTCTTCGGAAGATTTTTGGCCCTATATGCGTTAACGGGCTTTGGAGGAGAAGGTTCAACCAAGAACTATATGAGCTGTACAGTGACATTGACCTGGTCAAAAAAATACGCATATCACGTTTAAGATGGCTAGATCATGTAGAGTGAATGGACAACAATGCTCCGGCTCGCAGGATCTTCGATTCCATCCCAGAGGGTAGACGCAGTCAAGGAAGACCTCGCCTTAGGTGGCGCCCTCAAGTGGAGGACGACTTCAACCAACTTGTAGGGCAAAACTGGAGGCAGCTAGCCAAAGACCGACCTGGCTGGAGAGGTATGTTGGTTGAGGCCCAGGTTCGTCCCGAACTGTAGCGCCACCTAAGTAAGTAAGTAAGTAATTTTGACCACCTGGATTGCTCAAATCGCACACTGTGGCTACTGCGCAAAATGATAGTGGAAAATGCACACTGGTCAGTAAAGACCTCACCGAATTTTGAAGTCAAAATTGAATTTAGGCAAGGCGTCATGCGACTTTTACATCATACTTGAAAGAAATTGATCTTAGCAGTCAAAGTGGGCAACATCTTGGGAAAACATCACGATAGACAGCTATAACTTTAAGGTAGTTAGGAATTTTGTCTACCTGGCCTACGCGATAAGCAGCGCTTTGATCAAACAAAGAGTATTTCTTGCCAATCGCTGGTACTTTGAATTAGAATGCAATTGAGAATTTCGCTCTCAAAGGCTTTGGCTGGCAGAGTCGATGCGAACTTTTTTCTAGTGCTCCACCTTTAAAGTTCAACTCACTTTTAAGTTTGTATGTAATCCTCCGGCTTTGGGTCATTATTGGATTTGAAGTAGGTGCGAAGGTGCGGGTATATGCAAATTAGCTTCTTTAAATCCTAAAAAAAATCAATAGTGACCCCAAGCAGGGTGGTTGCCAACTCGTTTTGCCTATGATAATCTTGCTTGGCCTTCTTGAACTAAGAGTTGATTATTTAAAATTTGCCATAAGTTTGTTGGCGTTATTTGATTTTGAAATAAAACCAAATTGACGTAGTTCCATTTGGGCTTATTTCACGACCTGTTAACCCAGGGAATTGATGCACTTTAATAAAAAGTCTAGTGCGTTAACATTAGTGTTCATTGCCAAGGTAAATAAGTAGGCACTACAGGAATAATTAAACCGTGTCTCCACAGCGTATAAGTTTTCATATATTTCTAGTTCAATAAAATTAAAAATAAAACGTATTTTAGTAAAGCTTTTGTATTAGTTTTTAAGTGACAATGAGCTGTCTTTTTTAAGTATCAGAGCTTTTGATTGAAAAAAGTGCTTATATATATGTATTTCCACCAGACCTCCAACTTGCTAAAACCCTTTTTATGAAACCTTGAGAAGCTCCCTGATATTAAATACCATAAGTAGTAAAAACAGATCATACCAATATTAACTCATTATTCAAATTTAACCCTTTCCATTTCCAATGATCTTTCTAAAGAAATATCTTCGTTTCATTAGAATAACTTACCATTTATTTTTTGAACACCTCAACTCTCTTTTGAAATGATTCCATCTAAAGGCATACTCGTCTCAAAAGGCATTCACAAAACATACATTACTGCGACCACACCAATACCTTCAACAGGACTGTCTTCCTAAGCAACACGGCTCAATTCAATCCGTTTCATTCAATGCATCCAATTGAACTCTCCAAAATGGCTACCATTACTCTCCAACGCCTTCGACAGCCACAGAACGCGCGTATTTTTTCCCGTTCAATTGGTGCAGAGCGCGAATTCATTTCAAACAATCGCACATTAATCATTGGGTTTGCCATAGCAGCGCCAACAAACAGAAGAGAGGACCCAACAAATCCATGCAAAATCAGCGAAGCTATATAATACAGCCTGCCTCCTTCGCTATGCAGCAAGGCCTTATTGCACATAGAACATGTTCACTATACCATTCGAAAGTGATGCAGTAGTTTGGCTTGGTCTGTCCAAAATCCTCGAAGCCATAAAAGCTCACTGAGAATTAGAATAAATTCGCGAAAGTGGTTTTTTGACAACAATTGCTGCGAGGAGTGAATTGCTGCATAGTGCATCGATGTACACAGTACACATATTTCCATTACCACTCCCACACATCTAGCACACCTCACCATAAGGGACCTTCAAAGCGCTTTAGAACGTCCAATTGATAGACATGCCCATCAAAGAGAGTCATCCAGAGTTATCAAGCCCAACGCATCGGCTTTGCCATTTACAGAGAGAGGCGAAGCCACATGCAATACTCAACCCACTCATTTTCGTCCTCTGCCAGGACTTAGCATAGAGGAATTCGCGATTAAATGCGAACTAGATTGTGGGCAATAGTTTTTATACACAAAGTGCGTACATCTGGCTACAAGATAAATGTACACTACAGTATCCTGGGAATAATTTTTCGGCCTGGTGAACTCAGTCTAAATTTGATTTGTAAATCTTTGCCAAAGCGGATTGAATTGCTAGATAAACGAAGGATTTTTATATTTGTTTGTATAAGTGTGTGAGTGTGTTTCAAACCGCATTTTGCATCCATAGTTCATTTTAGACTATTGCGTTTACTTCATACACAAAGCAATTGAAATTCAGATTTTCTTCTAAAATTCCGCTTGGAAATGATTTCTAATTTTTTTTTTTTTCAAAAGGATATTCAACCTCTCCATCACAGTGAATGCAATTTTCAACATCGGTAACCGGAGTTCATCTTCAGAAGAAAATTGAAAATGTAAAATAAAAGGATATGAAGAATGGATTTAAGACATAAAAACTCTTAAAAGGAAAATCTTGTGCAATATTTTAGTCAGCGTTGCTTCTACTTGAGGAAAAAAGCAATTTATTTTTCACTTTCAGCTTCTTGCTGTTAAAAATGTCCTTCTTCTTAAGTGTCTTTGCTTCGGACTGCGGGGAAAGAGTCAGGGGAGTTCGTTATTATTTTCCTAATTAATTTTTAAAATGGTTTTTCTTTCCTTTTGCGTGGAGATATATTGGATTTATTTTAAACTGCGAAAAACCGAGCCAAATGTACTACTTCATACTTTAGTAAACTTTACAATCACTTTCTCAGAAATGGTAAGGCTTAGTGAAAAAAGTGTCAGGATAATTTTTATAGATAATTACATGATCTACATTTTTGTCTCAGCTATTTTATTATAAAACTAAACGTTTCGGTACAAAATCTAAAAAACTCATTTTTGTGACCTTTGACCCGGAACAACTTTTTTAGCACACATGGGATCGATGGGGTTTGACGGGTAAACTGCAAAGGTTATGAAATTATTTTATTTCGGCTTAAGATTATTTTTTTGCGATTTCGAGTGAGTATTGAGACGGAAGCAGCGAAGAAGGGTTTAACAGTCAATGCGATTTAAACCAACTATTAGCCCAACCGGAATGTGCCTACAAAATAAATTGCTCGACTTGCTCATATATGCGGTCACATCGTCGAATAAAATTTAAAAAAATAAGCAACATTAAGCAACATTAAAAATAACATTATCTGAACTTAAAAAAAGTGTCAAAACCACAACACTTAGTTGTTTTTGGTTAAAATGGAGTGATATGGCGTACTCCATGGTGGTGAGCGCATAGATTTGCGGTTTGGACTCCCAAGAACGCTAGACTAATTTTAATGGGGATAAACCAGAAACCATTGAAAACTTGGAAGCCAACTTTCGCCTCATTATTACCCATATACGACTCCAAATGCTGCAAGAAGTGACTGAAAATTGGACCTCGATACTGGACTATGTTATATGTACCTACCTATGTCAAAAATCATATTCAAATGAAATTGGCAAAGAATTATCTTTCAAATAAAGTCAATGTTATGGCAATTTATACCTGTATGTAATGTTTTTAATTTTATTTTATGGTTCTATACCTATAAAAAAACAACACCCTTTATATGATCCCATATCATCACATACGGACATGATCGGTGTTATCCTAGCTAATTTTACCCACATCAATTACTACTTTTTGTATAGTTTTCTGCAAGAGCTTTCAGAAATCATGCTTTGTATGTATGTATGAACATATGTATATGCTTTTAGAATCAAAAAAGATTAACTTGTCTTTTCTTATAACAGTGCTTGCTTTTTTGGATGTTCGGCTAATGGAATTAACCCAAATATTTGATCCCATAAGGTGGCAACTCTAGTACTTTTTCAGTCAAATTGTGACAATTTATTTAGCATACCACGGATAATGAGATGCAAACATCCTATATATCTGTACGGACAATCTTTGTTAGATGGAGTACCTATATACATACATTTATGCCGTCTTGTGTGTTGTCTTGTAATAGCCTGACAAATTAACTAAAATAGCTAAATTATGTTTGATGGATCGATAAACGTATGGTGTGGGTAGGTATTAATGGAATTTATAAAGGATATTTGGTACCTATAATAAGGTTAGAGGGAAGGTAGGTACTAAAATTAAGATACACATTCCAACTACTGTTAAGCGAGTGGGTATAGACAATATTAAAAGTTAACAACAAAAGTTTGTTTATTTATAGGCAGGTGTAAGCTTTAGTTTTCTTGATTGAAATTTTTGCATTCAGTAGTAATCGAATAGTTTTTTATTTGTTAGTTGTTTTTCTATGTTTATCATAGGCTTCCTAATTTATTCTGTGTGCTTTTATGATTATGAAATGCTTTAAAATACGTAGGTATGTATGTAGGTTGTCACCTACTTTTATTTGACTAATGGCTAGGGCTCAGCCGAGCAATATGAAATAAAATTTTGGGGAAAATATCAAACAAATAATTTTTTTATGAAATCAAAAAAACACTATTCATAACGTTTTTTGGAAAAAATGTTCTAAGCCATCTTATTTCTTTTGCTGTTTTCTATTTTATGATTTTTTTATTTAAAATCGTTCGAACAGTTTTTTCAAAAAAAATTTTTTTTAACTTTTCGAAAACATATTTAAATTTTTTTTTGAGTATGTAAATTTAAAGAAATCTATAGTTTATACTAGGAGAAAAATAAAAAAAAAATCTATAGATTCGTTTTCAAAATATTCAAAAAAAATAAGTTTTTTAAAAAATTATTAAAAAAAAAAATGTATTTGAAAATTTTAATAAGCAATCATAAATCAGAGAAAGTCTGATTTTAAAAAACCGGTCATATGGGAGGTATCGTTATAAAACTTTTTCTGAAAAAACACATTTAAACTAAAATATAGATTTTGCATGGAAAACACTATTCAGAAAGTTTTATCAAAATCGTAGGAGCCGTTTTCAAGAAAAATAAGTTTTTCATTAAAAGTTATATGGCAGGTACCGTTAGTTTTAGAGCCAGAATGCCAGTTCGAAAAACCGTCGGGTAGAGTACTCTAAAAATACTATATACCAAGTTTGAATCAAATCGGCTCAACCGTTTAGGCTGTAGGAATCGATACGGACAGACAGACAGACAGACAGACAGACAGACAGACGGACGGAATTTCCGGACCCACTTTTTTTGACTTCTTTATCATCGTAATGTCATGTTTGATTGTTAGAATTTTTTTGTTTACGAATGTATAACTTGTCTTATAGTCCTTATAAAGTGAGTATAGCGTTTTATTGATGTGACACGACTACAAAAAGGTAAGTGGTGTTGATGGACCATGGAAGACAGCGATAGAGAGGAGATTAAGTAAATTTCAAAACCGAGAATAGATAAATAAAATGACACATTCATATAAGTAAGGCTTTCGTATCCGTTAGTTGAATGTATTTCTTGTACTGCTCTACCCGGATTATGGCTAGTGTATCCTTTTTAAAATAACAATTTGATATTTTAAATTCCTTAACTGGAATCGATTAAAAATAAGCCTTCCTGGTAGATTAAAATAGCTGGCATATCTTGAAGGTATAGGCAAAGTGAATGAGCTTGGAACAGAGGGAACTAAAATCGAGTTTTACCGACATCCAGATGGAAACGGTAGTTGTGGCCCGAAGTGTTTAATCCGACTATTGTCCGAATGCTATTCCAAAAGGTCGAGTTCGGTTCCCCATCATAGTCAGTCGAGGCACAATTTCTTGCGAGGATATGAAAATTTACCCAAACTCTCCAAGAGTAAGCTTTAATTGGTAAATTGTAGGTTCACTCCACTATTGCACCTTCACAACGCACACACAGAAATTGTTGTTAAGAGTATAAGTCACTTGGCTCTGTAGTCTGGAGCTGTCGCGCCAGTTAATTTAATTTATTTAAATTTAAACTGTTCATATTCCTTGTCAATTGTGTCCAAAGTCCAAATCTTGATGAAGTTTAATTGAAATCCAAACTCATATACAAAAATTTGGTTCAATGCAATTCCCTCTGGTAAGTTGAATAAAGAAATCTTATATCAATGGATAACAGAGTCTGCCATTCAAATCTTAACGAAACGATTATTTTTCTCTCAAACTTCAACTATTTTTATAAAATTTCAGTTTTAGACATTTAGAGTAATAAAATTGTCAGTACATGGCTTATGGGCGATCTTTTTTCAAAACAGTGTCGCTGGTGTATATTATCACGACACTGAATTGAGAAAACTTCTACTGAAAAAGATACATGAATTGTCTATTATTATTATTTATTATTATAAATTCTTTATTAAACTTCTCGATATGTTACAATTTTAAGTATATCTAAGAATAATTGCATGGCAAATTTTTGCCGTCTGCCTAGATTGACTAATTTCGAGTTTTGTTTTCCAAAATAGAAAAAGTTAAAGTTAATAAACATAGTTTAAAAAATTAAAGCAAAATATTTAATATTTTTTGGATTCATTTAAAAGATAGAAATACAATTAAACATTTATTTTCACTTCATTATAAAAACTCTACATTTATGATTTGATCAATCAGTCTATGAAACTGCTACGGTAACATAAGGCATGATTAATATAACGACAGAGAATTTTCCAATCTGAATACCCGTTCAAAACATGCTTTGTATCCTCAAGTGTAAGAAAGCTTTTTGAAAAATACAGCCTGCGGATTTCTTGTAATATTTCTTATTATATTAGCTATAAAGTGGTATGTATTTTCAATTTCATTGAGGTTGCACAAACTACATATCGGGTGAAGGTCACTTCTGTGCGGTTTATAATTTAAGTTAAGCATCTCGGTTCTTGCTTTGAAAATAATACTCATTTGGTCAAAGGAAAGTTTTTCATTAAAATAATTACTTCGGTACAGTATGTGGTTCAAATCTTTGTACAATAGTCTCGTTGGAGATGTTTGAGCTCTATTTAGACATTGAAGATAAAGAGAGTCATCTACCTTAGCTATACATCTATAGAACGCTTCCTGCCAATCGGCCTGAGTTGTATTATTGAGATCAAGATTTAGACCGTGTCGATCAGCCAACTCATTCCATTCCTTGAAAGGTGATAACAGACCTCGGAGTGCGTATTGCATAATTTGTTTTTGAAGATTTGAGTCGTCCCTTTTCATTACTCTTATTATATAATCAGCATTTGATTTTAAATTCTTAAGGAATATTTGTGGTAAACCGGATTCAACGTGCATAGCATAATTGGGTGTAGAACTAGCAAGTTTAAAAATGCGTTTGAAGAAAAAACGTTGAACTTCTTCAAAACCATCAATGTTTTGATACCCAAATACCTGATTTGCATAGCAAAGGCATGTGCTTATGGTCGCATCAAATACTCTAAACTTAGCAGATCCATCAACATATTTGTTGCAAAAAAATTTTTTCCACATTAGATTTATTGCAGTTTTTGCTGCAATGCATTTTTCTTTAACATGTGGTCGAAGATCAAGGTTGTATGTTATCAGGAAACCTAAGTATTTATACTCTCTGACACATTCTAATGGATCACGCTCTAAAAACCAATTTTCTTGAGGAAGTCTTCTTCGATGAGTGCTTTCAAAAATCATTATTTTTGATTTTGTGACATTAATTGAGAGCTCCCATAAGTCGCAAAATCGCTTGAGCTTATTTATTTGAAGCTGCAAAGTTATGGGATTATCTGCCAATATAACAATATCGTCCGCATATAGAAGCATCTTTATTAGAGTTTCACCACATTTAACTCCTCCCGGGAAATCTTTGGATACATCAACAATAAACAATGCAAAAATAATTGGACTTAACCCACAACCTTGAGGAACACCAGCTCTTGTATTAAAAAATTCGGACATTGATATTCCATTCCAAATATCAGCAGAGGTATCGGTTATAAGTAGCTTATATAAATTGAGAAACTTTGTCGATAAACCTAACGTTGAAAGCTTATAGATTAAGGAAGCTCTGTTCACAGTATCAAAAGCCGCCCTAAAATCGACAAAAAAAGCATATACTTTCTTTTTCTTGTCTAAAAACATTTTGACAATACTTGTGAGAGCAAATATATGATCCACCGTGGATAGTCCCGCCCGAAAACCGGCTTGAAAAATACTAAGGAGTTTATTCTCTTCAACCCATCTCGTCAACCTATGGTATAAAAGATGGGTGAATATTTTTCTAAGACAAGGTAGAACCGATATACCCCTGTAATTGCTCGGAAGTTGTAAGTCACCTTTTTTAAAAATTGCGCAAATCCATGCTTTTACAAACGTTTTTGGGATTGTTTCCTCTTCTAGAAGACTGTTGAGAAAAGAGTTAATTAGTTCCAAGAAATTCGGTGTTGAATTTTTATAAAATTCTGCAGGAATGCCATCAATCCCTGCGGCTTTATCATTTTTCATTGATTTGAGCGTTTCTTGTAACTCTCTTATTGTAATCGGCCCGTCAAGTTCAGGGACTAAAACCAGAGGTAAGGCATACTGGAATGGTAAGTGAGTTGAAACAGGGTTCAGGAGCTCTTCAAAGTAGTCTGCAAGTTTTTCAACTTCAATAACTGAATATGAAAAAGTTTTACAGCCACCTAGCAGTCTCACCTTTGACCAGAAAGCTTTTGAGTCCTTACAGTTTGAAAGGGAGCCAGCAACCTCATTAAAATATTTTTTTCTGTTTTTGAATACAAAGATTTTTATAGAGTTTATTCGATTCTAAATAGAGCGTTTTAAAAAAAATTGAACTGGTCTTCCTGAAAAGGTTCAGATAGGAGAAAGATCTTTTACGAAGTTTCCTACATTCCCAGTCAAACCACTCAGAAACAAATTTACTCTCAGATTTAAGTTTTTTTGAGTCGCAGCCTCTCTTATACAATTTGAAATAATTTCAACGGTTTGGTCACAATTCCGAAGTTCTTGAGCAGGAAGGTGAATTAATTGTGCATCAAGTCTTCGCTTATGAATTGTCTATATCTTTGTAAAAAGAAAGTCGTACACACTAGCATGACCGACCTCAATCAATGTTGATGGAATAATAAATAATGATCGCTCACTCACCTCCTATCCTCGCTGAGTGAATTGAAAAAGTACATAGGATCAGGGATCCAGTTTACTTCATATGTAGTAGGTCTACTTCATTTATTTATTTCTATGCATCTGCTACGTACCAACTTATTTCTACTTCGTTTAACTTAGTTTTATAAAAGGATACAAAAATTTATTTAAAATGTGTTTTTTTATTACTTAGGCTAATGTAATTACCCATTAGGTGACGCTGAGGTTTTTTACAAAACTTCTTATTTTTATGTTGACCTGAACGGTGGCGCTATAGTGAATGTAGTTTTCTTTTCATTTTCCATTTCTACAATAAATATTGTAATATAAAAATTTGTGTTGTATAATATTTAGCTTTGAAGATTCAAGATATTATTGAATCTGAGAGGAGGCGCCAAGTTTTATTGTGGCATCCAGAAAACGATGGTTCACCTGAGCAACGCCGGGTTGGTCAGCTAGTATTAAATAAGATGAATATAAATAACTTTTTTGTTATAATTTTTGTTTTCATTATACACTACATATTTCCATAACCTTTTGAGAACAAATTTAGTAGTTTGAGAGACTAGGTGTTGTTGTATTTGTATTTTGGTTTTGTTAAGTACTAATAGTTAAAAAATCGTTAAAACGTAGTTACATTTTTTGGCTTCTTGAAATTTGCAAGTACATTACGTGATCACATTAATTCGGAGAAAAGTTTTGACGTTATATTGTCTTTTAACTAGAGGGAAGTGGTATTGTGATTAATAAATAAAAATATATATAGCATTAATAAAGATGGCGAACTAAGATGGGTTTAATTTGTATTCAAACTGTTAAGTGCTAATGTTTTTAATAAAAAATAAAAAGTGAACTTATAATTTTTTTTAAGTTAATAGTATTTTATTGTATTACAATCAGCAGGTGATAGCCCTACGCACATTGCTCTCCGATTTACCACGATTTATAATGATAAGTGTTTATTAAAACACACAAGTTCTTTATTTTAGTTCAAATAACCACCTTGACTAGGGGGATAGTTATTCTTTTATTGAAATATTGGAAGTGAATTAATAACAAAATATGTAGTCTATTTATATAAAAGCTGTTAACAAAAAAGTTCACAGTTTTGTAGGTATATGTAGTGCCCCGTAGCTTAGTGGTTAGTGTGTCGGACTGCTAAGCGAATGAGCCTGGGTTCGAATCCAGCTCATAGCCATCTTCTTTTTCAGGGTACTGCCTCTTGCAGTCAGCATGTTTGGAGCGCATTGATGAGTTGTTATTTGGCAATATTAATTTCGATTCGTAAACAATAACTACGGAAACTCTGTTAGAGCTTTTACCTGAAACAGAAATATGCAAGCCAATGCAACCAGACTGAGAGGCAAACGTCCTATCTTCCCTGTACTCACAATTTTCATCAAACAGACTATAAGAAACTATATTCCATAATTTTTGATCAAAATGCATATACACTTTTTATTGTATTGCATGCATTTAAAGAAAAATTTTACAGGCTTGATTATTAAAATTTAAAATTTAACCATACAATAAAATAAAAAATACAAATACCTACAACCTACCCAACATTTATAAAGTTTTTAACAATTAAGAGCATAACATACCATGTTTACTTTTTTGTTTTTTTTTTTTTATTTGTTTGTCTTATTGGCCCCAGAAGAAACGATGTTTATGAATTAAAATTCTGAGAAGGTTATGCATACTAGCCACAAGTCAAATCTGCCTTCGTAGAAGTCCCCCAATAAACCCAATTAAAACATAATCCAACTTTAATTTCCTCAAAATTCCAATTACTCGAAACGCAAAATTTCCTTTTAATCCTTTTATTTTTTTATCTTTATACGTACAAGGTACACCTTCCCTTGCGGTGAACACTTAAGCAAGTTCCAAAGAAACCCAATCCCAGACTGTGGACAAACAAAAAGTCGAATCTCCTCTTTCATTCCTTCCTTAATGAAACTTGGTGAAACGACTTTGATGATAGTAACATCTTGACTCAACCCCTTCCCAGTACCCAGACATCTTCCAAGTTTTCCATAGCCCAGCAAACAGTTATTAATGAAAACTTCAGCACCAAAATGGAGTCTGCTACAAAATTCATAAGAACCATCCTTTATCTTCCGATTTCATCATAATGCAGGAACAGCACCATCTTAATTTCTAACGGATAGAACAATTAAATGAAAAATTCCTAGATCTGTTTATAACCACCGCCGCCTTTTTGCTTCCTCTCCATCCAGTCTATTCATCTATATTATGTCGTCCTTGCCAAGACAAAAAGTGTCAAATAAAAGCCACCGCAGAAAACTTTAACACTGTTCAAGTGGGTGATGGTGGAGGGTGAGATCCACCATTCCAGGAGTCTTTGGTAGGCATTTAACTACGGAGATAAAGAAAGCATCCCTGTTAAGGAATATTGTGATTGTGGAGAATACTTGAATACTCTTTTCAAATATGACGATTCATTTAAAGAAATTACGAGACATCCAGATAAGGGGGTCGCAATTTATTCGAAAGGTTTTGCCCAAAAACAAGCATACGTAAGTATCTATCCTTCTGTTTAAAAGGATGTTAATCAGGTTTCGTACGTGCAAGCAAGATGGTAGTTCTGCTAGATGGTAGACTTCCCTTAGCCAACCAACACGTAGACACAATAACTCCTCCATTTAGAATGGGTTGCGTGAATATTGTGTAGGTAAAATGGAATTCCAAAAAGCTTACATTTTGACAAGGTAGGTATATCGCAGGACGATGTTCTCATCAACTCGATGCCAGGAGATTTATTCAAAAATGACAGAATTCTTTTGCCGTGTCACCTTGTCGTTCCGTCGATTCGTCGGAATGAGCATTCAAACTTCCTTGCTACCCCTTTCGACAAAAAGGGTTGAATCGTGATAATACATTTTCAAATTACAATCTTCACATTAAGGACATAATTTTATCTGGGAACCTTGAGTGGAGCGAACAAAGGTGTGGCATAAAGTTGGTTTAGAATTTCTACACGATTTTGAAAGTGATTAAGCCTTTGTGTTGAAAGTGTTTTCGCTTTTCATTGTGACGAAACTGTGAAAAACTTATTTGAAATTCTTGGAACTGGGAAATTTTAATAATAATTTAGAAAACGCAATGCCATGCTTTCGCATCTTCATAATTGCATTAGTTTTCAAAAGAAGGATTGGGTAAATGAAATAAAAGAGGCTTTAGAAACATTGACATTGAGGTATTATTCTCTTTGCTCAGGTGAAATAACTTGTATAGAATGATTTGGAGAATTTTCGCAATTAAACGTTTGACGGCACAATGCTAGGAATTTTTGTACGATTTAGAAAACAATTTATGGCCCTTAATATTTTCAAGTATTTACTCAGACTGTCAGGGAAAACATTATTTTTTTTTTATAATTAACGCGCGCACAAGGGACTATTTTTTTCCCTTATAATTTTACACACTGCGCGGGCATTAGGGAGATAGGGAAGGGAGAGATAGGAGGTGTCGATTAACATTGGTTTTGAATGTTTGCATGTTTGTTTTCAAAAATCTTACGCCTTAATTAAATAAAAAATAATTAGAATCAGTATTCAGATAAGGGTCTTGTAGTGCACAACATCATAATATAACTGTTTTTTTAGACATTTTTTCATTTTTTAATCGGCGCGTACTCAAGAGGTTTTGAATACCCTTATATGAGGAGGTACCGATGCACATTAGTTTTGAATGTCTGTTATCATAATATAGGGAAAATCAAACCGAGAGAACCTTTCAACATTCATGTGGTGCAGCTAAGGAATGAGTCTCCATACTTAACAGTACGTCTAAAAAAGTATTTACTAGCCCGATGATGGACGCAAGGTCGGAAACGCGCATCGCGATTTGTATTTAATAAATGTTGTCTTAAAAAATTAAATAAAAATTAAAATTGAAAAATCTTTAAAAATAAAACATTTAGTTTTATTTCAATAGAATTTTCGCAATTTTTTGTTCTTAATTAATAACTCAACTTATTCAGTTCTTAAAAATAAGTCAAAGATAAAACTCAAAGCGTGAATAAACAGTTTTCTTATTAAAACCTAAAAACTAAAGCATAAATCGAGTATCAAATGCCAAAAACACCCACTTAACTCAATTTTGAAAATATGTTTTAAAAATATTTGTCGAAAAGTTAAAAGAGAAGTCCCATTAAGTCGTGAGAACTGCTTTATAAACAAATTAAGTAGTGCAAATGGAAATGCCAGGGACGTTGATGTTAATGATCTTTGTGATATAGCCCAATCTGTTCAAAAACTATTTTATTTCGGTTGGACAAATTTCTTTTCCCAACGATATATCATCTTGTGAATTCTGCACTAGTTCTAATGGTTCAAACGGGTTCTCAAACAGGAATAGTTTTCATTTCGAACCCATATCTGTACTTTAAATTACAAAAAAAACATTAACTTGCTAAATAATTCAAATTCTGTTGGTATAGATGGTATTTCAAATGTTGTGCTTAAAAAATGGCTTTAAATATAGTAGATATTCTGGCACATGTTGTTAATTTGAACGTTTTTTCAGGAATTTTTCCTAATAATTTGAAATCCACTATAGTGATGTGATACCGTTACATAAAAAAGTAACAAAAAAGATATGAAATACTGTACACCGATCTCCTTACTGTCGTCTATTTCACAAGTTTTTGAAAAATTCATCAAAGTTAGGATTCTCCGGTATCAATCGATTCTGAATTTTCTAAGTCCTCCACAATGTGGATTCAGAAAAGGGTTTTCTACCGAAGATGCCATACTGGACTTTTGTAGCTCTATACAGCAAAGTGTTGATAGCAAACAAAAATGTGGTGCACTTTTCGTTGACATAACCAAGGCGTTCGATATGGGTAATCACTCCGTTCTTGTAAACAAGTTGCATACAGTTGGCTTTCGTGGTTTTATTAACAGCTGGGTTGTATCTCATTTAAGTAACTGAAGTCAAATAGTTAAAGTAAGTAATGTTTAAGGTGACTCAATGAATATTAACTTGGGAGTTCCCGAACGATCAGTCCTTGGTCCTGTTCTCTTTTTAATATATATAAATTCGTTGTCTGAGCAACAATTTTTGGGAAAGGTCAAAGCCTTCGCTGACGATGTTCATAAGGTTCATTTACTAAGGTTATGGTTCACAGAACACAAACTTGTTGTTAGCTCTAAAACCAAGTTAATGTATTTCTGTCTTGAATCAAAGTTTTAGAAAAGATTAAAGTTACTTTTCATTCTCCTGATCACAAGAGTTTCAGTCTATTTTGTAGCAAATGCTTAAGACCATTTTTCCCAATTGACTTGTGAAAGTAACTGTTTTAATATTGAAGTGGTTAATCAATATAAGTATATCGCTGTTACTGTTGATCAGCAATTAAAACGGACTGACCACATACGAAATTTAAAGAAGTACTTTTTTTCAATGCTTTTATATTAAAAACCGTATATTACGGAATATTTCATTCGCGGCTACAATACGGAATATGCTGTTAGGGAGGTGCTTATCTAAACCAGTTACAACAATTAACTATCCTTCGAAAGTGTATCATATAAGTGACTTACATAATCTAAGAAGCAACTATCGTTCTGTTCCTACTCTGCCTTTTCGAAGTACACTTTTTTCGAAACTACATTGTCTGATAAAATTGTATGGTACTTTCAATGTTGTCTTATTGTACCTTTTTGCCTCTAATGTTATTTTGTCAATTTTGTATCTTTGATTGTTCTGCATTATGATAACTCCTTTTACTTTGCCATATGTGCAATTCCGCGCTCCTCAACACAAAACTATTTTGAATCACCTCTCCAGAAAACTGAAAAATGCAATCAGAGATTCAAAAAACCGTGAGATTTCTACTTTTCTTGAAGATCTTTTCCGCAGAAAAAAGTACGAATTACTCTCTGTGAAATGCTATTAAAGGTGTTCAAAAAACCCAAGTTACAATCAGCTCCAATTCGAACAAACAATTTAGATTGGGCTTATTCCCGAACACCAATTCGGTTTTAGAAATAACCACTCAACAATTGATCAAGTATAAAGAATAACAAATGAAAATGAAAAATCCCCAGAGGGGAGAAAGATATGTTCAAGCGCATTTCTTGATGCTTCCCAAGCTTTCGATAAGATCTGGCACGACGGCTTTAGATTTAAATTAAGACAGGTTTTTCTGAAATAAATATATTATGTTCTGGAATCCTATCTGGAAAATAGAATTTTCCGAGTTAAACAAGGTACTGAATATGCAGGATTAAAAGAAATAAATGCTGTTGTTCCACAAGGAATCGTTCTTGGCCCAGTTTTATTCGTTCTTTATACTCGAGATATATCTACCTTAAGAAGAAGACGTTATGATAGCAACATTTGCTGATGATACGGCCACACTTGCACCATCCAGGTCAATTGAAAGAGCAACCGGAAAGCTACAGAAAGCTCTTGATAAAATAACAAACTGGACGGAAAAATTGCGCATTGTTCTAATCGAGTCCAAATCAACACATGTTACCTTTACTTACAAGAATGTTAACAATCTACCCATCTTTATTAACTCGGTTCAAATAACGTATGCTAACGAAGCAAAGTATCTAGGCATGACTCTTGATGCTAAGCTTAAATGGGAGACGCACGTGAAAAAGAAAAGAGACGAACTCGATATTAAGTTACGAGAACTTAACTTATAACAAACTGCTTATCTACAAGCAAGTGCTAAGCCCTGTGTGGACTTACGGAATACAACTTTGGGGTTGTGCCAAACCAAGCCATATACAAACACTGATGGAAACTGTCATCGACAACATTAAAAAATCTAAATCTAAATCTAAATTATAATTTAGTTAATTTGAATATAAATGCTACACACAATTATCTTGTATAAAAAATTATTAATTTTTTTTAGTGAATAAGTAGGTACATCTTTAAATTGTTAGCAAGATTAATAAAAAATTATTTTTTTTGTAATGCTTTATTTTTCATTAACTTAATGCTAGACAAAAAATCTTAAAAAAACTAGCTTACATATTAACTTAATTAACTTACTGACCCCATGTGGGCGCTCTAAATTACTCGCTATCTTAATTAATTACCTTTCGGTCTAAGAATAACTTATATTAATATTAATACTAAAATACTAATGGGTTTTATTTTTCCCCTAGAAAAAAATTAATAATAATAATTTTTTTGTTTTCCTTAAAAACTATCTTAATCTACTTATAATAAACTTAAGGTAAATTAAAAATAAACTAAATCTGCTTAAACCTAAAACAGCCACAGCAGCAGTTTTTTATTTCAATTTTTTTTTTTTGGTTTTTTTTTGTGTTCTCTTTTTTTTTGTATGTTTTGTATTTTTTGTATTTTTTTGTTTTTTTTTTTATTTCTTTGTTTTCTTATTGGTGCCGCCGTAACTGCGTTTCCCTACCTAATTAAGTCTAACCTACAACTATGTAAGCCGACCATAGGCAATAAAAGTCGACTGCAATTATCGGTTATTAACCACCAAAGCTGGTGCACCTGATCAAAATATTTCCTCCGGTCCCTATCGGACACAGCCCTACTAAACCGAAGGCGCTCTGCCTCGCTCCCTGCGACAATGTCTCGGTCGTAAAGGAGCCGCCTATCCACAGTTTTACGGCCGACGTGGTAAATCAGCGGAATCGCCGAACCATCCTGTATCAGCCTCGACTGTCCAAATAAAGGTCAGCCTGTGGTGGGATAAAACCGCTCGAACGTGTGCTCTCGAAATATTCATCTTGGGGGTAGTAAACCCCGAAGATTTGTCCATTAGTCGAGATCATTGCTCTTGATATGTGACCTCGAATGAGCTTAATTAAAAAGTTATCTATCCTGTTTATATTGGCCCCGTTGTATAGGACTTCTTTAGGATAGTAGTGTTTGTACTCCGACTCCGGTGTTCTATAAAGTCCGAGACAAGTGCGAAGACACTGTCTCTCGAACACCCGAATCTTTTCCATTAGAGATGGTGCAACGTTGAACCACACAGGGCATCCGTAGGCAATCATCGGCCTGATGAGGGCCATGTAGCAAATCACTTTCACCCTGCTATCAAGGTGGCTGCTATAAAACAACCGTCTTGTCAGGGCAAAAGCTCCCCTAGCCCTGGCCAGAGCAGTCTCTATATGTCGATTGAAATATAGAAACTGATCCAGCCAGATGCCAAGGTACTTTACTACACTTTTACTTGCCAGTGGATGTCCATGTGGCCCAACGATCACTAGCTTGCGCCAGTTCTTTCTCGTATCCCTAGAAGCATAAGACACAGGGGTTCTAAACAGGATAGTTTCACATTTTTAGAAGTTAATTTTCAGCTTCCAATCATTACAATATTGCTGAATCTTATCGAAGTCACGTTGCAAGAGAATTCTGATAACCTCAATTTTTGGACCTGTTCTGTACGCAACTAAATCGTCGGCATACGCAATTGCATGAGGTAGACTCCCAATGAGATCGCTGGTGTAAATACTAAAGAGAATCGGCGAGTTCACCGCTCCCTGTTGCAGACCATTTTTTAATATCAAATGTTGTGGTAGAAATCACATTGCCACTCTTGACATACAACTTTCTACCATTAAGCATGTCGTAAAGCATATATAACAGTGGTTTACTTATGCCCCATCTGGTTACCTTGAGATAAAGATCATCTAACCATACGGTGTCGAAAGCCTTCTCCAAATCAACCACACAGGCAGCCGTGCATTGTTTCTTAGGATTGTTCCATTGGACAGCAGATACTAGCTTAGACGCGGCATGAATTGTGTCATGTCCCGCCTTAAACCCGAACTGGGTGTCTGGAATTATATTTTTGTCCTCGGCCCACTTGGACAGAGCTCTATTGAGATTTTTTTCGAATACTTTGCTGATACTCGGAAGAAGACTTATCGATCGAAGATTTGCCGGATTGGAATTATCCTTTCCCTTTTTTGGGAAAGGATGTACAACAGCTGTCTTCCAACTCACTGTTGTTAAACAGTGTTATATATATGTCTATTGCATCCTCAGGGAGATTTCGGAGTACAATATTGGGTATACCATTGACTTCTGCTGACTTCTTTTTCTTTAATGATGCGAAGATCATCGCCTGTACAAGAGTTTTAATCTTGTCAGAAGTCCACGTTTTCGCCTGTGTAGTGCTTCTATTGTCGCGTTCTTGTAAATTTCAGTTGCGTTTTGTTCTTTGTATCGTGGGATTGTTCTGTCCATTGTTCTTTTTATAATATCATCCATTCGAAGCAGGTATTTATTGATCTCTACATTCGATAGATTCCTGTCGTTTGGAGGCCACAAAGTCGTTTGAGAGGAGTTCTCTTGTCAGGGTGTTGGAAAAACGTGGCCAGCGTGCCCTACTTAAATTCTACCGTCTGTAAATAGTTTCTTGTCTGTTGGCCCACAGAGTCAGTTACTGTCAGTCTTGAGTCTAACAGTAGTAGATCTAGAAAAGCACCGCTCCTTGGGAACGATGGTCTATCTGTAGCAAAAAGATCAACACAATTCTCAACCGAGCGCAGTTTTAAACATTCAAAAAGTTTATCAAGCTCTGCAATAAAATTAGTGGGTTGAGGTGCATCTCGTGCGTAACCCGATTATATACATTCGCTTCCCATGTTGGAGAGGAATGCATATAATGCAGGTTTCTAGCGACCCGAATCTACGCACTTCATTATTATATATTTGAAACTAATACCTTTTCGTACAAAAATTGCAACACCACCACTTTGAACGGAATTGGGCCGGTCTTTTCGTACGATATTGTAATTGCTGTGAGTCAATTTGTGTTTCTGGTTTAGCTTGGTTTCCCTAGCCAAAAAGACATCTGGACTGTGATCATGCAAAAATTGAAACAAATTTGCTCTACGTTCGGTCCTGATTAGTGAATTTACATTCACAGACAGGATTTTAAAGGAGTTCTCGTATAGCGCGCCCATTATGATTTAATTTGCCCTAAGCTGGGAAGGTAAGCGTAGACACGGTCTAGTCTTTCCTCCTGCTTTCCGAGCTGTTGTTGTAGGCTGGTTAACTGGGCCTGCATGGCCAGCAACACAGACATTATATCTGCAGGTGCCGTAGGCACGGTGGCCTGTTTGACAACCTTTGGTTGTGGCTGTACCGTTGTTTTTGTCCTCCCCGCCGCCAATTGAGGGTAAGAGATTTGGGGCACAACGGATATCGGAGCAGGAATTAAGACTGGCCGCCTCTCCACCATTTTCGGAGCTTTTATTTGTTTTATTTGTTGAAACTTAGGGCAGCCCCGATAGCTTGAAGGCAAGTTTAGGATTCGTGAATATTAAAAAAAAATTGAGATAACAATCAAACATGGCATTACGATCATAGAGAAGTCTAAAAAAGTGATCGAGAAAAAATGTCTCTCTATCTGTCTGTCTGTCAGTATGTATAACGAGCTGCAGCCTAAAGGGCTTAAGCGATTATCTTCAAACTTGGTGTGTGTGATTCTTTTGGCATTCCCCAGAGGGGAAATTGAAATTTTATTTTAAGCCCTAAAAGTAACGGTACCTGCCATATGACCGTTTAGGAAAATCTTATTATTCTGGCTATCATTTGATTAGAACCACATATACGGGAAAAGTCTGTTAACGGGACTTTTCATATAACTGTGTTTTTTTTTTTTAATTTTTGGCTTTCTCGGTTACAGCTCTATGGATTTCTTTCAAATTTTATATTTAAGAAGATCTAGGTAGCCAAATTAATTCTGGATATCAATATTTTGAATAACTTTTTTTTCTAATTCAGATTAACTAATGAAACAAAATTGTTTTAAATTTTAAAATCACATGTATTTTAATAAATTCTAAAAAAACTGGATACCAATATTAAAAAAATAATTTTTTTTCAACAAAATAAAAATAAAAAACAGGATTTTATTAAAACCGGTCCTACAATTTCCGAAATACATTTTTCAAAAATTCCTTGTTATTTAAGACGTGTGATGGCATACTTCATTTTTACTAGAAACCATTAAGTATTGTGGTTTTAAATACTTTTTATAAGTTCAGACTGTGTTATTTTCAACGCAAATGTTACTTGTTTCTGTCAAAGACCTTGCTTTCCAATGTAATTATGCACATAGAAGAAAGTACGTGCGACCCAGTCGTGCCCATTTTTTTTATTGCTGCTCCACTGTGAAGCAGTGGATAGCATGCCTATCGCTACTCAATCTTTTTATGGTGAAATTATTGCCTATGGCAGGCTTACGGGTGGTACCTTTTCTTGTTTTGGCTGCAATGGCTAATGCT
>OZ020507.1:72347990-72400490 GCA_963971375.1 Platycheirus rosarum
ATTATTATTATTATTATTATTATTATTATTATTATTATTATTATTATTATTATTATTATTATTATTATTATTATTATTATTATTATTATTATTATTATTATTATTATTATTATTATTATTATTATTATTATTATTATTATTATTATTATTATTATTATTATTATTATTATTATTTATTATTATTATTATTATCATTATTATTATTATTTATTATTATTATTATTATTATTATTATTATTATTATTATTATTATTATTATTATTATTATTATTTATTATCATTATTATCATTATTATTATTATTATTTTTATTATTATAATTATTATTATTATTACTGTTATTATTATTATTATTTTTATTATTATTATCACTTTTATTACTATTATTACTTATATTATTATTTTTATTTTTATTATTATTATTATTAATATTATTATTACTATGTAAATCGAAGCGCAAAGATATTAGGAACTTTTTTTCTTCTTCGCAGGATTAACTTAAAACAAAATAGCTCAGTAACTAAATAAAACATTTTGGCATATTCAAATATCTGTACTCGAGAAATGTATTGCTCAGTTTTTGACTTCTTAACATCATACCTATAACCTTTAAAAGTGTACTTATAATTTATTCTATTTTATAGAGACGTGTAGATATGTATCCATCCACGAACCATTTTGATTAACATAAAATTAAATGCCTGTTGCAACCAAACTAAATTTTACTAGTTGTTAGAAAAATGACATCGGTAACACTCTTATGTCTTAATCCGTCAAAAACACTCACTCAATATTAAGTATCAAAAAGAAAAAAAACCGGCTCGGTGTTCAATCTGAATATCTTTCATACCGATATACCTATTTTCTCTTCCCTAAAAATAATCCTGCCTGGGAATTCTCACACCGCAGGAAAACAGGGAGGAACACAACCATCCCCTTCGAAAAATATTCAGGATTTCAGGAAAAATATGTATCGTGGAAAAATATATTTTTGGGTGGGCGTTGTATTGATGAACTTAGAATTGAGAAAACGTCTTCCAACTATTTTCTAGGAAGCAGTGCAAATCATACATCTACCTACTCATTAATTTTTCACTCTCATAATTCTTTAATTGTAACTATAAATTTTGATAATGAGTATTGAAATGACCAAACACCCTTCGTTAACATGAACGAATGAACCGTGGGAAGGAATTTATTGTGTCTCGAAAAATTGTGCCTCTGCTGGTTTAAGCGTATAAAAGAAGATACGAAATACAGAAAAAGTTCTTGGAGTGGTGAGTTCGCATTAATGGCTGGAAAAAAAGAGATATTATTTTGGTGCTACTCATGCTAGATGCTTTAGAGAGGAAGTACCTACACATCACGACTTGTATATCCTTACCCTAAGGCCCCAATTGTATCTGTTTACCTTTAGCTCACAATTCGTGCGCACTGTCGTTAACAAAGAATGCAGAAGCTACGAAAACAGGTTCCCAATAATGTAAATTAACCCTTTTAATTTCCTTACCGAATAACTAGGTGGACAAGTGAGAGTAACTTTGTTTTCCTCTTGAAACAAGTTTTTGTCCCAAGAGGAACTTTGACTGAAGTCCAAACGGAGCAATTCTAAATTATTTTTCTACCTCTTGCAGTTTGAGTATCGAGTTCCCCATTGTGCGCGCACAAGCACTATCTCACTGTTTCGTTTCTGTTTCTCTAGCGGTCATCTTATCCACCATCCACGTTTCAAACATTCTATATAAACAAGCAGTTTATATACAATATACAATGGTTTCAAATAAAACTTCACCCAAAAATAACAAACCAGAAAAAATCTCATTTTCTTCCAACCTCTCTACTCTCATTTTCTATCTCAATTTTACGTGTGGAATCTGGAAAAACATCGAGAGTTAAAAGGAGAATCTGAAATGTTCGTGCCTGGTTCAAAATTTCCCATAGATATGCCTGTGTCATGGCACAACCATCATACGGGTTCTTATGCTAGCTCTCTAATTTCAGCTCTCAGTTGTGTTCTGCCGTTATATTAAACGTCTGTTCGTACGGGACTCCATCGCGGTTAAGTATTTTGCTCTTTATAGTAAAAAAAAAGTTAATACTCCCTCTATAAATCAGCAGTGAAAAGAACAAAAAGGTCCTTATTTTTATGATATTAATGTTTTGTATGGATTTAAGAAGGTCCCATTGCGAAGGCTTGAATTCAATGTGATGCTTGGACCTTTTGTAAGAGAAATGAAATGTCGAAATGATGTGCTTGTGATATATTCAAATTTAAGTGTTATGTATGTTTTTAACAATTTTGTGTGAAAAAAATCTACTAACAAATATTTTGTGAACAAAAATAATCCCAGTTATTTTAATTTATTGAGTGTTTAATAAAAAATCAATATAATTAACTCATAAGGATTATCGTATAAATAGTTAAAAAAAAAAGTCTGAGAAGACCACACCCGCGCGGGTGCACACGTCAAAAATGTGAAAATTTTCCCAGAGCCAACACCACACCAACGTCACACTTGCTCTTGTTCACCATTTTTGCCCACCACCTCCCCAAAAACCAACTCATTTGAACGAACAAATACAATTTTTGCAGAATATTCGACACACGATGTCGAAATAACCACCCCCTGGCACACTGTTCCTATGGAATCGTACAACAACCTAACCTAGCCAGACCCACCCCAATCGTTTGACATTGAGTGTTCCTCTGTCGTGTGGTATAAATTCACCACCGATTCCATTTCAAAATTTAGCTCTCCTGAAATGTTCACCCAAAAAAGATATATAAATTGCTCCTGATGGCCTCTTGTCTGTTTTTTGGGACCAAATTCCAATCGGGTTGGGAAATTTGTTGCCTAACAAGGATATTTTAGGGCTGCTGGCTGACATTTAAATTTGTTGGCTGTGATCTGCTCGATTTTAGCGAACATACATTCCAAGAAAGAAAACACACATTACAGTTTTTTGTTGTTCTTCATAAAACATCCTAGTTAGACAACAAAGTGTGGTGAATTTGTATGGTGTTTCTGTGTCCTGAATATTTCTGTATACTTTTGTATGTTCGTTTCTTACTTCCTGTTTTTAATTGTTGATATTTATTCCCTTGTTGAAGGATTAAAAGTTAAGTTCCTTAAAACTAAATTATTTTTTCCCAACAACATGCTTAATGTGGCCTTTAAATATAAACAACAACTTCCATATAACAAAACTGATATTAAGTCATTTATCGAAAACATTTAATTGACTGGGAGTTTTGTATTGAGTGTATGTGAGTGTATTGCAAGGGTTTACATCTCCAATTTCTTGTAGATTACATTATCGTAATTTTTTTCTGTGTTCTTAACTTTAGGCAAATTCTCAAACTCTGCCCTTTTGTGGAAACTTAGTGCTAAATAGGATAACAATAAGCAAAATATCCTAATTTATGTGATTTTTTTAATCACAGTGAAGTGCTTTCTTTACCATATTCGAAAAAAATCAATTTCATCGTACACAACCTACATACCTAATTATAACATAGAAAAACGAAAACGTGAGTGAAACTCAAAACGAAGAATAGAAAAAGGGAAACAATTAAAATAAAAGGATAGTGTTTTGTATTTTCTCGAGTGTGTTTCCTGTTTTTGTTTAATTTTTATTATTCGGAACAAAAAATTATTCGCCAAATACCACATACTACTGCCACATAGCTCTATCAGCCCCTAATCTATCTTTAGTTGTGTAAAAAAAAATAAAGCTTACATCAGGCTTACAGGAAAAAAATTTCAACCAGCAATCCAAAAACAAAGCTGATTTTCTATACGAGTGGATATGAATATGAAACAAAGGTAGGATTACCTATTTCAATGTATATATATTTTTTTTTTAGTTCCATTGTTGCAATCTATTGTTAATATTTTGTTGAAGTTGTTTTTGGTTATTAATAGAGAACAATGAGGTAGGGACAAGACAATGGAGTGGGTTGAATTATTATTGTGTCTACAATACTTCTTCACATTTGTTTGAGTGTTTTAACTGCGACAGTGACGCTGCATAAGTGGGTATTATTTTAAGGGAAGACAAAAATGTTCCCCTTTTGTATTTTCAAATGGTTGAAATAATTAATATTTGATGTCGGTCATCAAGTTAAAATTAATAAACATCTTTAATTTGACGAAAATTGGTTGAAAATAAAACCGAATTGATTATCAATAACTACGGTTTTTACCATTTTTACTTGCGATTATAGGGACTATAAGGCAAGTTTAGGATTCGTGAATATAAAAAAAATTGAGATAACAATCAAACATGACATTACGATCATAGAGAAGTCTAAAAAAGTCATTGGCAAAAAATGTCCGTCTGTCTGTCTGTCCGTCTGTCTGTCTGTCTGTCTGTCCGGGTGTATATCCAGCTGCAGCCTGAACGGGTTAAGCGATTGCCTTCAAATTTCGTGTGTGTTTATCTTTTGACATTCCTCAGAGGGGAAATTGAAATTTTATTTTTAGGGCTAAAAATAACGATACTTGCCACACGACCGTTTAGGAAAAGCTTATTTTTCTCGAAAACGGCTCCAACGATTTTGATTAAATTTTTTAAGATTTTTTTGTTGGTATTGGCTATCATTTGGTTAGAACCACATATAGGGGTTCTAAAGTCTATTAACGGTAACGGATCTATGGATTTCTGTCAAATTTTATATTTAAGAAGATCTAAGTAGCCAAATTAATTCTGCATATCAAAATTTTGAATAACTTTTTTTTTCTATTAAAAATTAATTTTTGAAATTTTTTTTTTCAAAAATCAATATTTTTAAAACTAATAGAGCAAGTACGTGCGACCCAATCGTGCCCATTTTTTAAAATATTTTTCAATCATACATTGTATTTCAATAAATTTTAAAAATTGACATCTGCATTATCTATACCAAAGCTTTGAAGTGCAATATTCTTCTTTTGAAACTTATTTTGTTATTGCAAGAATATATGAAATCATAATAATCAGAAAACAAGATATTTATGATTTAACCTTTGCAACCAACAAGGTAAGATTCTTAAAAAATTATAAGAACTTCTCATATTACTACTTCACTTCACTGATTTACGGTGTTATTCGCATACGCTTTTTACTGACAGATATACGAAGGCAAATAGTAACGTACATAATATGTACGTCTACGTTTTTCAATAAGGTGATGATTTTTATTCAACCTATACCAATAGAAATTCTTACTAGTATTTAGTATTTCACTAAGAGTTTTCTGGTTAGCAGTACTACAGCTACAGCCATCACCAAGCTCCCATAAGATCGAAAACAACAATTTAACAGGCAGCTAATACCGAGTAATCTCGATTAGCTTTTGCTAACCGTGGTCCCCAACATACATAGCTAGGATAGTCCTTTTTGATCTTTACCGAAGTACCTATCAAACTTGTGGATGACCCATAGAGTCTAGGCCTGCCAGACAACAGTTCGATACAAATATTCAGATTGTCTATTGAGCATAATGTTCTTTTACCTATTTTTTAAGAAATATTCACGTAACAACAAACAAACAAATTTGACGAAAAAAAGATTTAATGGGAAAAATATTGTAAAATCTTATTCTTATTAACATAATTGTCCGTTTTTATGTTAACTATAGTAACTTATAAAAATGTAGTGTGAAAATCCTTGTTCCGAAGATTACATAAAAGGATCTCCTTTTCCTCAGAATCTTCTTATTCTCAAATGTTCGCTAAAGTGATTTTAAAATTGCCTTACAATTAAAACATAAAGCTTATTAAGCTATAAGGCTTGTTAAAATGAAAATGCGCTGCGTGTAATCGACCAAATCACAAAACGGCAATCAACGTCAACTACAACAACAACTTAGCTCGGAAATTCTACCTCAGAAAAGATTTGTTGAGTTTAAATTTATTTATACAAACATTATGTGCATTATAACGTTTGTGCCTTGAAATGATACCGACTTTTGAAAATCGGCCTCATTGCATTTTTTATGAAATAAAATACAAAAGTAAAAAATCGCCGAATTTCAACTTTTGGCTTTAGATCGCTTTGAAGTAAAAATCAAAGCTAATTGTACCGTAATCAAAGACAATGACAAAAATAATTGTAGGTTTAGTTTATTCCAGACAAAACTAGTTTCTTATGCAAAAACCTGCTTTAAGTTCCAATCAGGTTTGATGTATGTGTTTGGTTAGGTATATGCATTTTTTATTAAACCAAATTCAATTGTTTCACTAGGCAGGGAGGTTGCATGTCCCCATTACAATTAACATTGCCATCAAAGATAAATGGGTTCGGCCCAAAAACCGTTTCGCAAGCATATGTATGTAGAGATATAAACCATTATGAGACCAACTCGTTTTTATATTGTACGTAAAAGTGAAATAAAGCCGAATTTCAGTCGTCGGAAAAGTTGAAAAATGTAATTAATGACTAATGAGGTCAGAACTTCGAAAGTCGGCGTTAATTAACGGAACCTATCACTTTCCCTGATTGGTTTGATTTATAGGCCCGCTTATATTGATGTTTTTTTTTAAAAGTGTGTATAATAATGGCAGTGTTTTAGATACCCCGTTACTTATTGTATTTTTATTCTTCTTATTGTATTGTTAAAGAGTTTTCAATGCACTAAACTTCTAATACTTACTTACTTAGGTGGCCATTCCTATCTCTACAGGCTTCTGTGCGGTTTTTTTTTCCTTGGCATGTTCTTTTTACCTGTTGGTAAAACTTCCGCACGTTGTTTCTGGAGTAGCATCTCTCAATATCTTCGATCGCGCGCTTCTCATGCTCTCTCTTTTTCTTTTGGAGAAGCCGGTGTTCTTCCCGTCTTTTCTGCTCGTAGAGCTCGCGAGCAGCTCTCGTCTTTCTTTGCAGCGCCGATTTATATGCCTCTTGTTTGGCTGCATGGGCCTGCCTGCATTCGTCATCGAACCAGAGGTTTCGTGGTGGTGGTCTGGTGAAACCTAGCACATCAGTTGCGGCATCTCTGATGGCTTGTTGGCAGTGTTGCCACTGGTCTTCGGCACTTGATGCTGGTGGTACTGGATTTCTAGAGAGGTTACGGGATATTCGATCGGCATAGGTTCTGGCGGTTTCTTTCGATTGCAGCTTTCCGACGTCATACTTCCTCACAGTTTTACTCCGTTGTTGTGGAGTTCGGGTTATTCGCATTCTTACTTTTGCTGCAACAAGGTAGTGATCCGAGTCGATGTTAGCTGCTCGGAAGGTGCGAACATCCAAGATACTGGAGGCGTGTCTTGCATCGATCGCAACGTGATCAATCTGATTGACGGTTCTTTGATCTGGGTGTCGCCAAGTCCCTTTGTGTATATCGAGATGAGGAAACCTTGTGCTTGCAATGGTGACGTTATGTGCCGCTGCGAAGTCAATTAGCCTAAGTCCGTTTTCAGACGTTGTGTCGTGTAGGCTATGTTTTCCGACAGTCCTACCAAAGATTTCCTCTTTACCTATTTTGGCATTAAAATCGCCTTGTACGATCTTAATGTCGTATTTAGGGCATTGCTCATATGTTTTGTCGAGGACCTCATTGAAGTCATCCTTGGTGGCGTCATCTTTGTCCTCTGTGGGGGCATGAGCGCATATTAGGCTAATGTTGGCGAATTTAGCCTTGATACGTATTGTCACAAGTCGCTCACTTACGTGTCGAAAGCCAAAGACTTCTTGCCTAAGTCTACCGCTTATGACGAATCCGCACCCAAATAAACGCTGTGGTCTTCTCGCACAATCACCGTAGTACACGTCACAGTTTTTCATCCTCCTTTTGCCCGGCCCATTCCATCGCACTTCCTGGATGGCAGTAATTCCTGCTCTGTAGCAGTCTAGGGCCTCCGCTAGTTGTTTGGATGCACGTGGTCTGTTAAGAGTTCTAACATTCCACGTGCAGATCCGAAGGTCGTTGTCCTTGATTCGTTTTTCCGGGTCGTCAACAGTAAATCCGTCCTTTTCCGAGGCTATTGGTCGCTTCGCAACTTTTTCTTTTTTCCGTGGCAGGGTTGTTAACCCCACGCACAACCCCCAACCTGGAGGGCCAGGTCCTTTGTTGGATTCCTTGGACAAAAGGAACCGGAGAATCCGGAGTCAGTAACCCACTTCGGGGATATGAGCGCTGCCGTTGGCCCATTAAGGGTTCATCCGCCACCATCTCTATTTCAATGCCCTGACTTGCATTGAATTGTCCTAATGACCTTATCTCCAAATACGTCGAAGTAGCTCATTAGGGCGTCTGCTTCGTTGACTGTTGACGCCACCGTTGGTCCAATTGGTTGGGCTCATCCGCCGTACGTCCTCTTTCTGAGGGGCTCGTGCAAGACTTCTGCGAATCGATCAGAACAGTCATTAAAGCAGAGCATTATAGTGTTGCTATTTTTTCTGTGTTCAACACTCGCGCTTATAAGTTTAGCAGGAATGTCCGGATGTACAGACCAGTACCCGGTGGTTACCGCGGGGAGGTAAAATAAGCACAATTGATGTGTACGATATAGTTGAAGCGACTGTGCATCACCAGTTTGATGCCTTTCAGTGCCTACCCTATTCATACAGCACCCAACCACCACAAAACTTCCAATACCTCATTTTTAATCGATTTTTATCATTTTGCATATGAATTAAATTACACGATATAAATTATTCCTCTGTGAAATGTCAAAATTATCAAATTTTTCCGATCTTATACTTCAGAAATTATAATCATGCATTTTTTTCCACAATTAGAACTTCATCGTAGATCTAGTGATACTGATAAATTTAAACAGCTTTCTTGAGCCGAGATTATAAAAAGAAAGGATATGAGTACAGCGAACTAATATTTTGCAATAGGTTGTACCTCAGGGGTCGATATTTGCACCCATTCTTACATTCCTTCTATGCGAAAATGAATTAAAAAAATATACATTATATAAACCGACAGTTTAAACATTCTTTCTCAAAATAATAATAAAAAGAAAAACAATTTTTCTTTAAAAACAAAATTTTATTTTTCTTACGTGATTTTCTCCCAAAGCCCAAAGTCAATTACTGTCAAAACAGATGTGCAGTTAATTTCTTGCAGCAAAAAAAAATACACAGGCCCTTATGGACATGTCCACCCAAATACTGTAGTGGTTGCAAGATCTGCACGATGTCTCTATTTCTAAATTGCATGCCTAGTTTCATTGCTGCCACAACAAGAAACGAAAAAAATATAAGTTATAGGTATTTGGTATTACTCATATACGTATATACTACACGCTTCGTACCGCAGCACTTTCCCTAGTGTATTCTACAGCGGAATACTGCGCTCCAGTTTCCAGTGTGGTTGAATAGTGCTCGCTCAGAAGGTTGACGTGGAACTGAACAATATACCATGCGACTCGTATCCGGTACCAACACAATGGCTTCCTGTACTAAGCAATATTCCACCTCCATTGCGTCGCCTAAACACTCTTCGAAGGGGTCCAACAAAATACAGACCAACGCCATACTTCCCATTCACGAAGATATTGCTACCCTGTGGTCACATCAGCAAAGCTCGCTGATGAACTGGCAAATAATGCCTTTAACACGAACTCTGCCTGGATATCAGAATGGGCATCGTCTACGCAAACTGAAGAGGTATCTCTTCTTAAACTTGGAAAAACCAAAATAAGCCTTGAAAATACAGGAATACAAATCCACTAGGTTTTTAAACATATGTATGTAGGAAAATAAAAGAATGACCAATTATTAATTCATTACAGTTAAATATTTATTAAAAGCACATTTAATTAGTATAAAAAAAGTTGATTAAATATTCTTTAAATTGAGTTTAAGTTACAGCTTTAAATAACGGCTTTACTGCTTGACGGTTGGATATCAAAAGCGCGAGATTTAACGTTTGTTCAAAACGATATAAGCAAAAAGTAACAGTTTAAAGAATGAATTTAGAAAGCAAACTATAAAAGAATTTGTACATGAAGCGTTGTTGATTTAGGATGCATACAGATTGCAGGGTATTCCCGCTGTCAACCCTACATGTATAAAGGTTTCGAGCAATTGTTACAAAAAATATTGAAATTAAACTTTAATAAAACAATACATGAGTATGGATTTGATATTTGTTTCATCAGTAACTCGAATTAAGAGCTATCCACAGCTCAGTTCATCAAATGTTTAGAATTACAAATCTCAAAAAAAAAATAATTTGTCGAGCACTTTGAAAAAAGATTTTGACACTGTAGATATGGCACTTTCACACTAAATTTACCAGTGTATCTATTAAATATTTAGTCTTTCTTAACCTATAAAATATTTTAGGTTTCAATAAAGAAACGTTTACTGAAATTTTTAATTTTAACGCTGAAATTCTTTAATTTTCTTTAAGGATTATTTTATTATTATTTTCGGGTTCGTTTTTAAAAAAGATCAATCTTTGTTTGACCTAGATCATTTTTGGGAAATCAGGACTTTTAGCTAGATTTAAACCGATTTGCACACACACTACAATATTTGACATTTCGCAAATGAGGTGTTCAGAATATTAGTGGAATAAGTCCATCAAAGTTTAATTCGAGATATTTGAGGTTTAATGAAAAGACGTTAAAGTGTCGATCTTAAGCTCATAGAGGCCGGACGTCAGGTCGAGGTGCGCGCATAAATAAATAAACAAAAGTCAAAAAAAAAAAAAATTTACTGCGCATTGTTATCGCGAGTGTTAAAAAAAAGTATTATTACACACTCGTTTGAGAAATTGGCAAAAACCCCTCGCGTGTGCTGTAAAGAAAATAACAATATCCACTCGCGTCGTTGGAAGACGATAAGATGCCCATTCGCGCTGTGGAAGAAAAAAAAAATAATACACACTTGCATAACAAGTCTAATTCCTCTTATCTGTCCCAACCCTTTGTGCTTAGCTTAACTGCCTCTTTCTTATCTACTGTAGGCATCGTATGCTTGCGGTAAATGGATAAGGGCATCTGAGTTTGTCCTATTGTGCTGAATATTTAAATTGATGTTTTGTATGCAAGCTGTCTTATGGGCATAACACCTAAGACAGTTTGTTTATTACAGAGATTAATTTGGATTTTCACTGCATTGTTCGACTTAGTCAGAATTGTGTTTTGTGTGTAAGTATTTTGAAATGGTAAGTGATTTTTGTGTCGTGTATTCCAATGTTCGTGGTATAAGAAAGAATTTCTTTCACCTGTACGTCTACACTGTTCAATACAGGCCAGCTGTTTTGGCATTAAGTGAAACCCAGGTTGGAGTAAATACTGATTTATCAGAGTTTGCTCTACATGGGTATAGCTTGGTGCCATTACTCATGGTCTCGTGGTCTATGTTAGGAATGATATTGCTTGCCAGAACCTTCCCCAATATGGGCAATGTTCCAACACGGACTTTAACTTCTTGTGGCTCAAATTCACTGTCCGCAAACATGTCATTCATTATTGTTTTATTTACAGGAGTCCAAATCTCGACAGCAATTCCACTTGTAACGAGTTTGATGCGCTGTCTGATTCCATCTCGAAAATTGTTTCCCTTTGTCCTCGCACTGAAATCGTTATTACGGGCGATTTCAATGTACACAATTCCAATTGGCTCCGCTAATCTGGTCAGACAACACCCGAAGGAAGGTATGTCGAGCTCTTTGCCGGGTTACATCACCTTACCCAACTGATCGATGTGCCAACGCGTATACCGGATGTTGCTGGGCAAGCCGCCCATACTCTTGACTTGTTTCTTACTTCTTACCCTGATAAATATACCATTAGTGTAACTTCTCCATTTGGCACTTCAGACCATTGTGTCATTTCAGCTAATTTCTCATCCTCCACCCATCCAGTTAAAGAAAAACTTCCCACCAGGACCGTTTGGCAATACGAGAAAGCCAACTGGGACGGCCTGAATATTTTTTTCCGAAACTTTAACTGGTCACTATGCTTCCTCGATAGTGACATTGATGCCAGTGCTGAAATGATCACAAATGTGATTCTTCTAGGGATGCGTGCTTTTATTCCTAACAGAGTAAAAAGCATTAAACCTAAAGAAAGTCTTGGTTTAATTCTGAGTGTAAAGAAGCTATCAGGCTCAAAGAAGTAAGTTTCCGTTCTTACAAAGCCAACCCTACAGAGGAAAATCGGAAAAAGCACAAACAAGCAAGAAACTCATGCAACTCCGTTATTGAAAGAACCAAATTTTTGCATGACCAAAAATTACGGCAAAAAATTCTGCAGTGTCCCAAAGGCAGTAAAAATTTTTGGTCATTTGTAAAAAATATTAAAAACTCCTCAACATCTTCGGTTCCGACGCTCATCGACAGTAACAAACCAATTGTTTACTCTTCAGAGAAGGCAAACGTGCTCGCCGCCCATTTCGCTGCCAGCTCCACGCTGCCGCATAGCAACGTTGCCCCTCCTGTACTTGAGAATGTAAATTTTTCCATGGGACAGATTTTTTTCCGCACTCGTACAGTAGCAAGAGTTCTCAAAGATCTCGATATACACAAATCCGCTGGCCCGGATGGTATACCCCCGATTCTTCTGAAGAGGTGTTCTTCCACACTGGCAAAGCCACTGCGTAAGCTTTTCCATCGCTCCTACTCTTCTGGAATCTTTCCTAGAAGATGGAAAACAGCATTTGTCCAGCCTGTCCCTAAGAAAGGTGACCCATCCTCCCCCTCCTCCTACCGACCCATAGCACTGACATCCCTTCTTTCTAAGGTCATGGAAACACTGATTAACCGTCAGCTTAAGGAATATCTCGAAGATCGTAAGCTTCTCCATGACCGCCAGTATGGCTTCCGCAGCAACCGTTCCACTGGTGATCTGATGGCATATCTCACCGAACAGTGGAACAAATCTTTACATCGCTTTGGTGAAAGTAAGATTATTGCTCTTGATATCTCCAAGGCATTTGATAGAGTTTGGCATGAAGCTCTCTTATCGAAAATGCGTGCTTTTGGGATCGATAATACTCTTGTTCGTTGGATTAGAAGCTATCTTCTGGACCGTTCAATACAAGTTGTATTGGACGGATTCAAGTCTGATTCCCATAAAATAAATGCTGGTGTGCCCCAGGGCTCTGTTCTGTCTCCGACTCTTTTCCTTATTTTTATAAATGATCTTCTGTCTGTTACTTCTAATCCACTTAACTGTTTTGCTGACGACTCTACCCTCAGCTTTTCATATTCGTTCGATAATTCACGTCCTTCGCCTTCGGACGTACAATTGCAACGGTGCCGTATGTCAAGCTCATTAAACTCCGATTTATACAGCATTGTCAAATGGGGTAAGAGGAATCGTGTGGAGTTTAATGCTTCGAAAACTCAATGCTGTCTTCTGTCGTTAAAGCTTAACATACCCCTAACGCCATTGTCCATGAATGGCACTTACATCGAAGAAACCGAAAAGCTCTCAGTACTCGGTATGTGTGTCAACGACGACCTCCGTTGGAACGACCATATATTTGAAATCGCTAAGAATGCTGCTAAGTGCTTAGGTTTTCTGTATCGGTGTAAGAAGTATTTTTCCCCATCTGATCTGGCTACAATTTATAAAGCGTTTATACGCCCTAAACTCGAGTATAACTCCCACCTGTGGGCAGGTGCTTCACAAAGATCGCTTCACCTGCTTGATAGAATACAAAATCGATAGGAAATAGAACTGCCGCTGAAACAATTGCCCCTCTCGAACACCGACGCAATGTTTCATGCCTTTCCTTATTTTATCGTTTCTTTTATAAAAAATGTTCACTCGAGGTAGCCAGCTGCATTCCTCCCCTTAAAAGTTTCGCCCGTAATACTCGTCTTGCTAGGAATGCCCATCAGTTCACCCTTGAGCCCAATTTCGGACGTACCGTGAAATATAGGGATTCTTTTTTTAGCCGTACAACACGACTTTGGAATGATTTACCCGGCGAGATTTTCCCTTGCCATTTCAATTTGCAAACATTTAAAACCAATGTTAATCGAGACCTCCTATCTCTCCCCTCCCTATCTTCCTAATGCCCGCGCAGTGTGTTACATTAAAAGGGAAACAAATAGTCCCTTGTGCGCGCGTTAATTATAAAAAAAAAAAAAAAAAAAATATTCAGGGAAAGCAAAAGGAATAAATGCTTATTTAATTTTAAAATGTATTTATTTATTTATGTAAAAAAAAAAAAACGATTTCAAGCTATACGATTAACTAAATTAACTATACAAGCAAATGAAAAGGAAAATATGGACTTAATCCATTTTTTTTTCCAATTTTAAACTGAACATTTTATATTAATAGTTACATATCAAAAAACCCATTCTGTTATCTCGACCGTTAACAGTACATTTTTGATGCTGATCTTTTTTTTATAGGTACATGTGTTTAAAGCTAATGGATTTAGACCATTATTATTCTGAACGCCTCAAATGTCAATTTTTTTTATAATTAACGCGCGCACAAGGGACTATTTGTTTCCCTTTTAATGTAGAACGCACAGCGCGGGCATTAGGAAGATAGGGTAGGGAGAGATAGGAGGTGTCGAATACCATTGGTTTTGAATGTTAGCAGATCGAAATGGCAAGGGAAAATCTCGCCGGGTAAAATATTCCAAATTCGTGTTGTTCGGCTAAAAAAAGAATCCCTATATTTCACGGTACGTCCGAAATTGGGCTCAAGGGTGAACTGATGAGCATTCCTTGCGAGACGAGTATTACGGGCGAAACTTTTAAGGAGAGGAATGCAACTGGCTACTTCGAGTGAACATTTTTTGTAAAAGAAACGATAAAATAAGGAAAGACATTAAACATTGCGTCAATGAAGTTTGCATCATTTTATTTGGATTTTGCTCTTGGTTTGAAAAGTTATATGAAAGGTAATTAAAGTGAACAAAATGGGCACGACTGGATCGCACGTACTTTCTCTTATGTTTTTTAGAGTTTATTTATATACATGTGACTGCAAACTTAAGAATTATCTTTTTTGATTAGTTTTAAAAACATTGATTTTTCCAAAAAAAAATTTCAAAAATTAATTTTTTATTAGAAGAAAAAAGTTATATAAAATTTTTTGGCTATATAGATCTTCTCAAATATAAAATTTGACAGAAATCCATAGAGCCGTTACCGAGCAAGCCAAAAATTAAAAAAAAAAACCGTTATATGAAAGGTCCTGTTAATAGACCTTTCCCGTATATGTGGTTTTAATCAAATGATAGCCAATACAAAAAAAAATTTTTAAAAATGTTCATCAAAATCGTTGGAGTCGTTTTCGAGAAAAAATAGCTTTTCCTAAACGGTCGCATGGCAAGTACCATTATTTTTAGCCCTAAAAACAAAATTTCAATTTCCCCTATGAGAAATGCCAAAAGATACACACATACCAAATTTGAAGGCAATCGCTTAACCCGTTTAGGCTGCAGCTCGATATACACCCGGACGGACAGACAGGCAGACAGACGACATTTTTTGCCAATGACTTTTTTAGGCTTCTCTATGATCGTAATGTCATTTTTGATTGTTATCTCAAAATTTTGTATATTCACGAATCCTTAACTTGCCTTATAGTCCCTATAATCGCAAGTAAAAATAAATCAAGACTGAAAAAATGTTCAATGAGTTTTTAGAATGCTCATCAAAAACGATATATACATCGTCTTCGTCTTTCGAGGCTGATTTTTTTCGCATATATGAAGCTATTTGCTAGAATACTTTTTACAAATTATAACTGCACCCATATAATAATAATAATGACCGCATCTTCCTCATTCGTCAATACACTTAAATAATTTCTTTGTACCTATAGGTTGTAATATTTTCTGATTTTACTTGCGATATAGTACCTATTATAATACAAGTTATGGATTCGTGCAAAAAAAAATTGTTTTCTAACAATCAAACATGACATTACGATGATAGAGAAGTCGAAAAAAGTGGGTCCGGAAATTCCGTCCGTCCGTCTGTCTGTCTGTCTCTACCCCTACAGCCTAAACGGATGGGCCGATTTGCTTCAAACTTGGTATTTAATATTTATTTGGTAGTATCTCGGGTGTGTATTTCATTTTTGTTCTAGGTCTTAAAATAACGGTACCTGCCATACAATTTTTAACTAAAAAATAGATTTTCACAAAAACAGCTCTAACGATTTTGATAAAACTTTCATATCTATCGAGGAAAAAAAATTGAAAATCGTTTGACCAGTTTTTTTTTTAAAGTCGTTTTTTAAACTTTTCGAAATAATATTTAAAATTTTTTTCTTAGTATGTTATAATAAGAAAATCTGGAAAATTATTAAAAAAATTCAACCAACCCGTTTTTAAAATATTTCAAAAATCAATTTTTTTTAGAAAATTTAAAAAAATCGAAAAAAAAGTTTTGAAAATATTGAAATGCAATATTAATTGAATTATAAATGACTTCTGGTGTGCAAAATTTTATTAAAATCGGGATAATGCTTAACGATAAAACCGCTTTTGAAACAACCGGTTGTATGATAGGTACCGTTATAGAACAAATTTCGAAAAATTTATTCTAACTGAAAGTTGAATTGATGTAAAAAATAGCACCCTGAAAATTTTATCAAAACCGTTAGAGTCGTTTTCGAGAAAATCAAACTTTATGTTAAAGATTGTATGGCAGGTACCGATATTTTTCGACCTAGAGCAAACATGAAAAACTCCCCCCGACATACTACCAAATAATAAAAAATAAATACCAAGTTTGAATAAAATCTGTTAAGGCTGTAGAGGTGCGAACAGACAGACAGACAGACGGACGGAATCTCTGGACCCACTTTTTGCGACTCATCGTAATGGCATGTTTGATTGTTAGAATTTTTTTTGCACGAATCCAAAGGGCTAGGCAAAACTAGTTCACCTGGTGCCATGAAATAACCTAGATGGTAATAAAGTCTATTTTCCTTTATTTTCTCCGAAGTGCAAATACCATCGATCATCCGTTTTCTAAATTATATCCTAAATGCAAGGATTTTATGTCGGAGACAAAAATTGGCAATAAAAGCCACTTAGGCCCGTATAAGCCCCAAACAAACAAACAAACAACAAATTTGAAGATATGTCCCACTTTCATTAATGTTAGTATGAAGAAGGTACGTCATACTGATTGGGAGATAAAATCTCAAGGAATTTCTTTGCAATCTGATTCGGTAATAACGCCGAAATTCTGATCCACATTATTACCATTTTTGTTGGAAATAGAGTCGACTTGATATAAAACCGAAGTTCGCCTTTATTTCGATTTTTTAGGGAAATAAGATTGAATCGACCTTATTAGCATTTACCTTATTTCATGGCCATGTTCAAACTAGTTTATCCTAGGTTAGATTGAATCGTATTGTTGTTTAGATATATGTTTAGAAAGAAATGTTTTTAGAAGTTTATTGTTGGCATTCTCAACACACAAATGTAATTTTAGTAATTAGGAATTATGTACATATGTAAATTCAAATCTGTAGATTATTATTAATCGTCGATAATAATAAATAAATAAATAAATTTTAAATTTTTGTTTATCTTCCTTTTATCTGTTTATTTAGCTTCCAATTCATGCCATTTTTGTTTGAACTACTGAAATCTATTTTTTATTTATTTATATAATTTCGTACTGCAAAGAAGACAGACCAAAAGTGTGTGTAAAAGTCAATGAAAATAAGGTCAAGTATAAACATGACTTTTTTACTCCAATGTATGTTAAAAGAGACATCTATGTATGAATATACTTAGCTAACAAAAATAGTAAGAACAGAAGTCCAATATCGAAGGAACCCTAAGAGTATGATTAAGTCAGAAAAATAATTGATTTGGTCATTTTTCAATTTCTCAAAAACATTGAAGTCTTTTAATTTAAAAAAACCAAAACATAAGATAATTAAAAACGTATAATAAGGAAGGAGATGAAACGGTTATGGTAGGAAACCGTTCTTTACTTGTTTTAACTCAACTTCGAGTTTTTTCTTCTGTGAAATTACTTAAGTGATGTCGAATCAATTGCCAAATAAATAACTATAAATTTGTAAATATTTAAAATAATTAAGACCTTGCAAACAAATACAAATCATAAACTAAACATGATTCATTTTGTACAAGAATGTACAGTATAAGCAACGAAGAAAAATATAATGCTGACCAGCACACGAGCGGCATACCTGGCCTGAACTGGGGTCGACGACAGCCGGCTGCAATGACACCCGAAACTCTTGCGCTGCCGCTCGTGGTTATTATTTAAGTATCAATAGGCAGTTTTTAATAGTAATTAATTTGTATAAATAGAGACGTAATAAATATATTAGATTCAGTTTTTTTATAAAAGAACTCGTGGTAAGGAGCACATTACAAAATAATTGTTGTTACGTCTAAATTGCAAGAATATAATTACCCCTCCACCAGCGGTAAGGTGATTGTATAACTGCATTTGAACAGTCCTTCGAGAAGCAGCGAGTGGAGATACGAAACGATAACAGAAGAAAAAAACGAAGATGACATCTTTAGACGATCGCGTTGAAAGACAGCGTGATAGAGGAGAGCGGATAAAAAAGGTGCTTGAGAAATTCACGAAGGAAGCCCAAACACGAAGAACTGAAGTATTTGTGCAGCAAAGACTTATCGACCTTGAGTTCTACTGGCAAGAATTTAAGCAAGAAGATGATGTAATAAGGGCACACGAAGACTTGGGAGAAAATCATCCCTATATAGATGCAAAATATTACGAGCAAGTAAAAACAACAGTGACGTTAGCTCGAGGGAAGTTTCAAGCAAGGCTATCGGATCGGAAATTATCAGCGAAGAAAAAGCAGGAGAAGAATCTTAGACGGCACATAAGGGTGAAGAAGACGATACAAAGAACACTGCAGCGAAAACACAAAGATGAGAACATCAGCAAACGAAGAAGCTACACAGACAAAAGAAACAGAAGACAAAGCTAAGAATGCTAAATCTAGTGCAGAATTTTCTTCTGTAGGAGATGAGCTAAGACGTCGTCTAAGAAGACAATAAGCACAAATAAAAGCACTGTTAAGGTCGTTGGACAAAATACGCGAATCAAAGACGTCAACAAAAGCTTTTTATGTCCTCATACAACAAGTACTACGAAGCCAGTGGGCACTTATAACGGCTACGCAAATGGAGATAATTGAATATAGTGAAGAATTCACTTATGACGAAAGCTACGAAGAATTAGAAGAAAAATACGAAGAAGCAATGATTGAAATCCAAGAAAAGTTAGAAGAATATTCGTACGTAACGAAAGGAACCCAAAATACACGGACAGAAGAACCAGGTGGAGTTGTACACCATGAGCTTAAGTTGCCAGTGCTCAAAACTCCAACATTTGATGGTGACTATAAGCTTGGGAAATCTTTCATTGATTTGTTTGAACAAACAATCCATAAGAATGAGAAACTTGGGAATGCACAAAAAATGCATTACCTCAAAAGAAATGTGACCGGCGATGCAGCAAGGATTATACAGCATCTGCAGATAACAGATAGTAACTACCAAGCAGCCAGGGATGCTCTGATCAACAGATACGAAAACTCACGTCTTTTGGTGAATGCCCAAATTCAAGCATTGATAAACCAAAAAGAAACTCAAACTGAGTCTGCGGTGTAATTGAGAAGACTTCCCTATACAACATCAGAATGCGTTAATTCATTGAGGGGACTGAATATAGATACCAAAAGCTGGGATCCAATAATAGTTTTTATTGTGTCTCAAAAATTGGATAACGAGACGAGGAAATCGTACGAGCAATCTTTATAAAATCCAAAAGAATTGCAGCCGCTGTAAGATTTGTTGAAATTTATTGAAAACAAATTCCATGCTTTAGAAAATCTGACAGAGAGACGATACAGAGATGACCACAAGAAAGAAGAAAAAACACCAATCGTCAAAAGAGGATTCTATAGAAGTTACCATTTGAGACAAATCCAAGTTGCAGACTGTGCAGAGGTCCACATTGGCTACACATGTGCCAAAAATTTATACAAATGGCGGCTCCAATTTCAATCCAATTTGGCTACCAATTTGCAACACAAAATACTCTTAGCAACTGCCGTAATTAAAACGAACTGGAGGGGATACGAATATTACTTAAGGGCATTGGTGGACCAAGGATCGCAGTCTTCAAATATTACTGAAGATGCAGTACATCGTCTTCAGTTACAAAAGAAGCCGGCATACAACTAGGACGTTCAAGTGATAGAGCAATAGCACGCTTTCTTCCGTTGGAGAAAAAATTCATCAAAAACAAGAGTTTATACGAATACTACAAAAAATTCATGCAGGAATATTTGGAACTCGGGCACATGAAGCTCGAAACAAACAAATATGAGGAAGTTCACAAGGCGTACTACTTACCTCATCAAGCAGTCGTAAAAGAAGACAGTTCCACTACCAAATTAAGGGTAGTCTTCGATGCGTCGACGAAAACATCGTCTGGAGTCAGCCTTAACGATACCATGCTGACAGGTCCTGTCATTCAACAAGACCTTTTCAATATCATGACACAATGGAGGAAACACAAATACGTATTCCGAGCAGATATTGAAAAGATGTACCGCCAAATAATGGTGTCAATAAAAGATCGAGATTATCAACGAATAATATGGAGAGACCACCCTTCATCGAAAATAGAAGAATACAGGCTGACCACGGTGACTTATGGCACAACATCGGCACCATACCTGGCAATACGAACCCTACAACAACTAGCATCAGGTGAAGAACAAGACTTGAAGGTTTCCGCAGAGATAACGCAACGCGATTTTTATGTTGACGATTTATTATCTGGCGGCGACACGTTGAAAGATGTAAAATACTCACAGCAGCAAATAATGCAGCTAATGAAGAGAGGAGGATTCAAGCTATGAAAATGGTCCTCAAATTCAAATTCCATTCTAAAAGATGTCAGCAAAGAAGATCAGGAACAAGGAAGACTTCAAATTAACTCTTACGATCCAATCAAAATTTTGGGCATATACTGGCGACCGGAAACTGATTCCTTTGAGTTTAAAACAAATGCAGTATTAACACCAAAAACATTGTCCAAAAGAGTAATAGTTTCCGAAACAGTCAGGCTTTTCGATCCACTAGGATGGCTGACTCCTGTAATAATAATGGCAAAGTTATTGCAACAAGAACTTTGGAAACTAAGAGTTGGATAGGACGAGAAATTACCAGATGAAATGTCACAAACTTGGGCAGAGTTCAGGTTACAACTGCCAGCTATTGAAGAATTGAAGATACCAAGATGGAATAAATTCGAACACAAACATCGCATTGAGTTACATGTATTCTGCGATGCTTCCGAGAAAGCTTATACGCAAGGGTAGTAACGGAATCAGGAAGCGTTCTAACTACACTACACTATTATGCGCAAAATCGAAAGTGGCACCACTTAAGCAGATTTCATTACCAAAACTTGAATTTTGCGGAGCATTACTTCTTGCCAAGCTAACGATGAAAACGAAAAAGGCGCTGGGGATTGAAGAACTAGAGATACATGCATGGACTGACTCAACTACATATAACACTGGCCTGGATTAACGGCGAACCAAACAAATGGAAAAATGTTGTTGCAAATCGAGTCACAGAAATAACTAAAATACTTAAAAAGGTGAAATACTAGCACACGTTTCACCAAAAAAACTCATCAACGAGCTGAGTAAGATGGTTTAACTAAGCGAAAATCTCAACATACCTTCCTTCGGGTGTTGTCTGGCCAGAAGCCAACTGAAATTGTGTTCATTGAAATCGCCCGTAATAACGATTTCAGTGTGAGGGTAACGGGAAACAATTCCTTGAATGGAGTCAGACAAAGCATCAAATTCGTTAGAAGTTGAAACTCTGTCTAAATTTGGGCTTCTATAAAGAAAGCATGTATGAATGATACGCTTATTAATCGTTAATTTTAACCACATGAAATTGAATTCCGTGTTTACGCACAGACCGAATTGTGGTTGAAGTTGATATGCAACATCATTCCTTATGTAAACGGCGAGGCCATGATTGGCAAAGAATAAAGGCACAAGTGAATAACTATGCACGGAAAATTCCGAATAATCGGTATTTTCCCCAACTTGTATTTCACTATGGGCCAATACAGCAGGTCTGTTCATCACAGAGTGGACATAGGCAGCATACAATTTTTTCCTAGGTCCACGAATGTTTGCATAGTCGACTATGAAATCACCTACCATTTTAAAACACAGAACTAAAAAAAAAAAACTAAGACGGACAATTACCTATAGTCAATACTCCACTAAATCCCAATTTGAGCTTCACAATACAAATTATTAACAGTGTTATACCTTGATAATAAAATGTATTTTTTTTTTTTTTTTTTTATAATTAACGCGCGCACAAGGGACTACTTGTTTCCCTTTTAATGTAACACACTGCGCGGGCATTGGGAAGATAAGGAGGGGAGAGATAGGAGGTGTCGATTAACATTGGTTTTGAATGTTTGCAGATCAAAATGGCAAGGGAAAATCTCGCCGGGTAAACTATTCCAAATTCGTGTCGTTCGGCTAAAAAAAGAATCCCTATATTTCACGGTACGTCCGAAATTGGGATCAAGGGTGAACTGATGAGCATTCCTTGCGAGACGAATATTACGGGCGAAACTTTTAAGGGGAGGAATGCAACTGGCTACTTCGAGTGAACATTTTTTTTAAAAGAAACGATAAAATAAGGAAAAACATGAAACATTGCGTCTATGTTCGAGAGGGGCAATTGATTCAGTGGCAGTTCTATTTCCTATCAATCTTAACGCTCGATTTTGTATTCTATCAAGCAAGTGAAGCGATCTTTGTGAAGCACCTGCCCACAGGTGGGAGTTATACTCGAGTTTAGGGCGTAATAACGCTTTATAAATGGTAGCCAGATCAGATGGGGAAAAATACTTCTTACACCGATACAGAAAACCTAAGCACTTAGCAGCATTCTTAGCGACTTCAAATATATGGTCGTTCTAACGGAGGTCGTCGTTGACACACATCCCCAGTACTGAGAGCTTTTCGGTTTCTTCTATGTAAGTGCCATTCATGGACAATGGCATTGGGGGTATGTTAAGCTTTAACGACAGAAGACAGCATTGAGTTTTCGAAGCATTAAACTCCACACGATTCCTATTACCCCATTTGACAATGCTGTATAAATCGGAGTTTAATGAGATTGACATACGGCACCGTTGCAATTGTACGTCCGAAGGCGAAGGACGTGAATTATCGAACGAATATGAAAAGCTGAGGGTAGAGTCGTCAGCAAAACAGTTAAGTGGATTAGAAGTAACAGACAGAAGATCATTTATAAAAATCAAGAAAAGAGTCGGAGACAGAACAGAGCCCTGGGGCACACCAGGATTTATTTTGTGCGAACCAGACTTGAATCCATCCAATACAACTTGTATTGAACGGTCCAGAAGATAGCTTTTAATCCAACGAACAAGAGTATTATCGATCCCAAAAGCACGCATTTTCGATAAGAGAGCTTCATGCCAAACTCTGTCATTGCTGGTGATATCAAGAGCAATAATCTTACTTTCACCAAAGCGATGTAAAGATTTGTTCCACTGTTCGGTGAGATATGCCATCAGATCACCAGTGGAACGGTTGCTGTGGAAGCCATACTGACGGTCATGGAGAAGCCTACGATCTTCGAGATATTCCTTAAGCTGACGGTTAATCAGTGTTTCCATGACCTTAGAAAGAAGGGATGTCGGTCGGTAGGAGGAGGGGGAGGATGGGACACCTTTCTTAGGGATAGGCTGGACAAATGCTGTTTTCCATCTTCTAGGAAAGATTCCAGAAGAGTAGGAGCGATGGAAAAGCTTACGCGGTGGCTTTGTCAGTGTGGAAGAACACCTCTTTAGAAGAATCGGGGGTATACCATCCGGGCCAGCGGATTTGTGTATATCGAGATCTTTGAGAACTCTTGCTACTGTACGATTGCGGAAAAAAAATCTGTCCCATGGAAAAATTTACATTCTCAAGTACAGGAGGGGCAACGTTGCTATGCAGCAGCGTGGAGCGGCGAGCAAGTTTGCCTCTCTGAAGAGTAAACAATTGGTTTGTTACTGTCGATTAGCGTTGGAACCGAAGATGTTGAAGAGTTTTTAATATTTTTTTACAAATTACCAAAAATTTTTACTGCCTTTGGGACACTGCAGTATTTTTTGCCGTAATTTTTGGTCATGCAAAAATTTGGTTCTTTCAATAACGGAGTTGCATGAGTTCCTTGCTTGTTTGTGCTTTTTCCGATTTTCCTCTGTAGGGTTGGCTTTGTAGGATCGGAAACTTACTTCTTTGAGCCTGATAGCTTCTTTACACTCAGAATTAAACCAGGACTTTTCTTTAGGCTTGATGCTTTTTACTCTGTTAGGAATAAAAGCACGCATCCCTAGAAGAATCACATCGAGGAAGCATAGTGACCAGTTAAGGTTTCGGAAAAAAATATTCAGGCCGTCCCAGTTGGCTTTCTCGTCTTGGTGGGAAGTTTTTCTTCAACTGGATGGGTGGAGGATGAGAAATTAGCTGAAATGATTCAATGGTCTGAAGTGCCAAATGAATAAGTTACATTTATCGTATATTTATCAGGGTGAGAAGTAAGAAACAAGTCAAGAGTATGGGCGGCTTGCCCAGAAACATCCGGTATACGCGTTGGCACATCGATCAGTTGCGTAAGGTGATGTAACCCGGCAAAGAGCTCGACATACCTTCCTTCGGGTGTTGTCTGACCAGAATAGCGGAGCCAATTGGAATTGTGTACATTAAAATCGCCCGCAATAACGATTTCAGTGCGAGGACATAAAGAAACAATTTTCGAGATGGAATCAGACAGTGCATCAAACTCGTTACAAGTCGAATTACCTACGAATTACTGTCAAGTAATTTGCAGGACTCCTGCAAATAAAACAGTAATGAATTACATGCTTGCGGACAGTGAATTGGAGCCAAAAGAAGTTAAAGTCCGTGTTGGAACATTGCCCATATTGGGGAAGGCTCTGGCAAGCAATATCATTCCTAACATAGACCACGAGACCATAATGGGAAAAGAGTAATGGCACCAAGCTATACCCATGTAGAGCAAATTCTGATAAATCAGTATTTACTCCAACCTGGGTTTCACTTAATGCCAAAACAGCTATCCTGTATTGAACAGTGTAGACGTACACGTGAAAGAAATTCTTTCTTATACAACGAACATTAGAATACACGACACGAAAATCACTTACCATTTAAAAATACTTACACACAAAACATAATTCTGACTAAGTCGAACCATGCAGTGAAAATCCAAATTAATTTCTGTAATAAACACACTGTCTTAGGTGTTATGCCCATAAGACAGCTTGCATACAAAAAATCAATTTAAATATTCAGCACAATAAGACAAACTCAGATGCCCTTATCCATTTACCGCAAGCATTAGATGGTCATACGATGCCTACAGTAGATAAGAAAGAGGCAGTTAAGCACAAAGGTTTTGGGACAGATAAGAGGATAACTTGCTAGGCGAATGCGATTATTTATTTGTTTTCCACAGCGCGAGTGGGCATCTTTTTTTGTCCTCCAACGACGTGAGTGGATATTATTTTATTCTTTACAGCACACGCGAGGGGTTTTTTTCGGTTTCTCTAACGAGTGTGTATTGATATTTTTTTAAAACACTCGCTATAACAATGCGCAATAATTTTTTTTTTTGACTTTTGTTTAATTATTTGTGCGCGCACCTCGACGTCCGGCCTCTACGAGCTTAAGATCGACGTGTTTTACAACCTCCTAAAGCCAAAAAAAGTACATTAAAGTAAACCAAAGTAATGGGGTATCTTAAGCGAAGCATTGCCTAGTATTTTGTGTTTCCTCCTTTGGCAGCAATAACCTCTGCGAGGCGTCTTGAAACAAAGTCAATAAAATGTGGAATTTGTCCTGCTGGAATAGAACTCCAAGCCGTTATAAAAGCTTTCCATGTTTCATCTGCAGACCGCCCAATACTAAGTAGAATTTTAGATTTCCCGATATGCCAAACATTTTTTAAAACCCTTAAGTCAGGAATTTACGGAGACCAATTCAAAACTTCTTGCTATACTTCTGATAGATACTTTTTGATAGTCCAAGCCGTGTGTATTGGTGCATTGTCATGTCGAAGTACAAAGTCGGTTCCGATTAACCTTGATCCTGCTAGCAGTGCAACATTATTTAGAATCTCTAAATAATGAGACTGATTCATACGATCTGAGCACCTCATAAGTGGTCCTATACGACTATAGGATATGCATCCCCATATCAATACTTTGCCCCCATGTTAGTGCCCTTGTGGGTCGCTTGGTGGATTTTTTGCTTTGGTTTTTGTATTAAAATAAAAAAAACTTCGTCCATAAGTGCCATCTAGAGAATAAGCAGTCTCATCGGTCCAAAGAACTTTTCTCCAAAAATCTGCTGTTTTGTTTATGTGATCCCGTGCAAATTGTAATCCTGCTTTTCTGTTTTTCTTTGTTATGAAGGGTTTTTTTGGGAAACGTAAGCTTTAACTTGGTTTTCTTTCAACCTTCGTCACACTGTTCTTTCACTAATATTGGTCTCACGATTTTTGTTAATGTTATAGCACACTTCGGGCTTTTCAAGAAGGGTTACATTTAAAATGTAGTACGATAAGTTTGTCTTCCCGACTCCTTGTTATTCTTTTTCTTCCTCTTCCGATTTGATTTTTAAAACTGTTAATTTTGTCTTCTTTATCTATCAGATAATAAGCCGAGCGCCGACTGCAGTGATATTTTTCAGAGATATTTTCAGCCGAAATACCGAGTTTAAATTCTGCAACAATCGCCGCACGTGTTTCTAACACAATTTCCCTAGTTTTACCCATTTAAAACAAGTTACCTTGATGGAGAATGACGCTAGACTACTACAATAGCAGCACGCATCACTTCACATTGATTGAGTTGAACATTAACTAACGGTTTTCTCTCCCAAGTCATCGATTGCCCTTGTGCAAATAATTTTGCCAGCTTTTTCGGGTGTGACAATAACTATCACTTTTTAAATTACGAATTTAACCGTTATTTATGAAGTTTGATAATTTTTTTTCTGTCAAGTTTTTCAAAAATTGTTGTTATTATTGATTAATAAAACACATAAACCAGATAAAGGGTGTTCTGAAAGGTACAACTATTTTTGTGAGAAGTTCTACCAAGAAAATACATTGTGCAAATAATTTTGCTTATGACTGTATGTATAGTGATAATGGCACAAACTGCATAGCTGCAAACAAAATCTTGCAAGTAAACGCACAACAAATGCAGTCATATAACGAAGAAGTTGCAAATACTTTATCATATTACAACACGGAAAGGCACTTTATTCCACCAGGATCTTCACGTTTCGGAGGGCTGTGGGAAGCTGGTGTCAAATCAGTCAAGTACCATTTAAAGAGAACAATCGGGGAACACAAACTTACTTTCGAAGAAATGTCAGCGTTACTAGCACAAATCGAAGCGTGTTTAAATTCAAGACCACTATGCCCCCTTTAAAACGATCCAGAGGAAACAAATATACTTACTCCCGGACAATTCTTAGTTGGAACATCCTTTTTGGCACCTCCAGAAAGACAAAGATTGAACGACAGCGAAGGATTACTAACCCGTTGGCGACTTCTAGGACGTCTTCAACAACAATTTTGGAAGAAATGGAGCACATCATACCTCACAACCCTTCAACAACGACACAAATAGACAAAAAGACAAGAAAACTTGAAAGTGGGAGATATTTTGATAATCAAAGATGAACAACTTCCACCAACAAGATGGAAAACGGGAAAAATTACTGAAACTCATCCTGGATCAGACAACTTGGTTCGAGTTGTTACGGTCAAAGCAAACGACAGAGAGTATAAAAGACCAACAACAAAAATTTGTCCATTACCTATAATCGATAATGAAACGAGAGCAAGAGAAGAGCCGGCTATACGAGAAGAACAAAAACCTATAACGGGACATTTACTCACTGAAGATCACGTAGCCAAACAGAAGGTAAAAATCAATCCACTACGTAGACTTCTGTTAACAATGACAGTAGTTATGTCATTGGGCAATATTGGAATCGAAGCGACGAACGTAGAAAACGAAGCAATAAAAATAAAGCCATTTAAAAACCGCCCCGTAATATATTTTGAGAAGATTGGCAATGTACATTTGATTACGAGCGATGGGAAACTTATCGTTTACTATGACATGACCAATTATTGGAGAGAATACAAAGGATCCAAGGAACGTATAATGGGAATCAATGAAGTATGCATGCACCTGGAAAATCTTGGAAAGAAGTACGAACACTGCAATTCTACCGTCAACCTAATAAACCATCAGCTACAGATCATTAAAAATAACAATGACTTGCTAGTAAAACAAGGTTCCGGTACAAAACAAACATCCAGAAACAGACGGTCCCCATTTGATTTTATTGGGACAGTAGCGAACAAATTGTTTGGTGTTTTAGACGAAGAATATGCTCAGCACTACGAAGAAGAGATTTGGAAATTCAAAGAAAATGACGACTACTTGCTTAAGTTGATAAAAAATCAAACATCATAAGCACAATTTCCCTTTCAAATCAGCTTGAAATGTTCCAAGGACAAATAGAAGCTCTAAAAACGAGTATAAGAGCAACTACAGAAGGAAGTGATGCAGAGCAGAAGTTCATATTTTTGACGCATTACGCCACGATTTCGATGATAAACTATCAACAAACACAAAATGCAATTTTAGACGTCCTGATTGATCTACACCATGGGAAAATTAACCCCCTTATAATAAAACCAAATCAACTTCTAGAACAACTATACACAATACGGAAGGATTTACCACCACACCTGGCAGTCGCTGGAGAAACAACTGAAACAAATATGCTGTAGTTATACAGGCTGCTTTCTGTGAGGGGCAGAATAACGTCAAGAAATGTTATATTCGACATTAAACTTCCATTGGCGAATACAGAAGACTACGAAATTTTCAAAGTTATTCCAGTGCCAACGATTCATCAACTCGAATATATTTTTATCGAGCGATCATTGGACTACTTAATAGTAAATCTAATTTGTGAGTCATATTATGCAATCGCAAAAGATGAGCTGACGAATTGTGTAAAGTACAATGAAAAGTACTTATGTCAACAGTAGCACCCTCTTTTTAACAGACGATCAAATTTTAGCAAATGTGAAATGGATTTGATGACAAATGATACGGAACTTTCACCATTTTGCAAGCTAAGAAGCATTACTCCCTCACCTGTCTGGATCCAGCTTAGCAGTATTAATAGTTTAATATATGTACTGGATAAGAAATACACATTCAATGTTATTTGTAGGAGAAAAGTGTTGGAGATCACGCTTCAAGATGATGGAATACTAACTCTTCAACCAAACTGTATTCTGAAACACGATTCCATGAGCATAACTTCGCATAGTAGCATATCCAACGAACTAAATGCAGCCTTTATACCAGCAACAAACATAACCGAGATGCTTCAAAATCAGCACTGGAGATGACGACCTGAAAATCATCGGGAAATAGATAACCGAACAACATAATCGAGAAAAACTACCGGACCATACAGAAAATCACTCAGTTCATCACCACACTACCTACAGTTTAATTGGAGGACTGTTCCTTATTGTCGGCATCTTCATTTTCTGGCAGCAGTGAAACAAACAGACAACAAACCAACCTAAGAGGCAACTTCAAAGGAACCTTTCAGCCAGACGAAGGTATACACTATCGGACCCGGCAGAATGTACAAGAATGTACTTGTACAGTATAAGCAACAAAGAAAAATATAGTGCTGACCAGCACACGAGCGGCATACCTGGCCTGAACTGGGGTCGACGACAGCTGGCTGCAATGACACCCGAAACTCTTACGCTGCGGCTCGTGGTTATTATTTAAGTATCAATAGGCAATTTTTAATAGTAATTAATTTGTATGAATAGAGACGTAATAAATATATTAGAATCAGTTTTTTTTATAAAAGAACTCAAGACAACAAGTGTTTTTTAATTCAAGTGCTACCCCCCACCCGTGGTAAGGAGCACATTACAAAATAATTGTTGTTACGTCCAAATTGCAAGAATATAATTATCCCCCCACCAGCGGTAAGGTGATTGTATAACTGCATTTGAACACATTTAATATTTACTGCATGCGTAAAAATAACTAGCTTATAGACTGGTTTAATTTTTTTAAGTAGGTTTAGTAATTAATTATTTTCATCTTGAGTATCATTATGTTTTTTTTTTGTCCCTCATTAAAGTAGAAGGAACCAAAAATTACTGTTAGCCCTGTATCCGGCGCGGCACGGCGCGGGAGGGCATATGGTGTCTGACTGGCCTAGAAAATATCATAGGTATATAGAGTTGCGTTGGTTCGGTTCAGAAAATAAAACTTGTTTTTTTCTTCAACGAATAAGTTTTTAATAGAGAAACCCAAACATAAAGTTTTTCAAAGATCAATTTTCTAATATAAATGATCTAAACTCTTGAATTTTTTTAACCATCAACCTCTACTATTATATAGAAATAATACTGATGTTTGGCTATTATAAAAGGTTTGAGAGTCATCAAAAAGTTTTGAAACGATATAGCTGGGGTTAAATAGAAAAAGGTTGTCAATATAAGAAACGCCCGAACATTCATCTAATCTCAAAAAAGAGGTGTCATGAACACAAGCCTTTCCTTCTTCTTCTGCTCAGCAAATTTTGACATAGATACTCAGGGTGGCGTTTGAAAAATAAGAAAAAGATAAAATAAAATCAAAGGAATAAAATGATGAAAAATATCAGGTGTTTGGGAAGAATTTTTTTTATGTGTGCAACCTGTCCAATGCTATATTTTTTTTGTATTTTGTTGTTATCCTTTCGTCGCTTATTTCACAATTAATCAACGGATGATTGTGTACACAGTATACCTTTGTCCTGTGCTCTCTGAACTCTGATGGTCTTTTTGGCCGTTTGCGAAATCCCTTTGGGCAATTTGCCAATGGGTAAGGGTCTTTTATTTTCCTTTGTATTGAACATCTTTTTTTTTTGTTACCGACTCTAGGTTTATTTATTTGACTGATTTATGTATTTTTTCGTGTTTAATGGTTTTGTGTCAGGTTATAATAAAGAAAAATATATTTTGCACATTCTGTATCCTACTTTATGAAATACCAACCTAAACCTTTTAATAAAAAAAATGCGCACGACTGGGTCGCACGTACTTGCTCTCATGTGCCTAATAACATTGGACAAAAACAAATAACATTTACGTTCAAAATAACACAGTTTGAACTTATAAAAACTATCAAAACCACAATACTTAACGGTTTTTAGAAAAAATGAGGTACGCCATCAAACGTCTTAAATAACAAAGAATTTATGGAAAAAGTATTTCGAAAATTGTAGGACGTATTTTGATAAAATCCTGTTTTTTATTTTTAGTTTTTTGAAAAAAAAAATTGTTTTTTTAATTTTGGTATGCAGTTTTTTAGAGTTTATTAGTATACGTATGATTATAAAATTATAAATAATTTTTTTTGATTAGTTTTGAAAATATTTATTTTTCAAAAATTAATTTTTAATAGAAAAAAAAGTTATTCAAAGTTTTGATATGCAGGATTAATTTGACTGCTTAGATCTTCTCAAATATAAAATTTGACAGAAATCCATAGAGCCGTTACCGAACAAGCCAAAAATTAAAAAACCGGTACATGAAAGGTCCCGTTAATAGACTTTTCCTGTATATGTGGTTCTAACCAAATGATAGCCAATACCAACAAAATAATTCTCAAAAATTTTCATCAAAATCGTTAGAGCCGTTTTCGAAAAATAAGCTTTTCCTAAAGGGTCGTATGGCAAGTACCGTTATTTTTAGCCCTAAAAATAAAATTTCAATTTCCCCTCTGAGGAATGCCAAAAGATAAACACATGATAAACTTGAAGGCAATCGCTTAACCCATTTAGGCTGCAGCTCGATATACACCCGGACAGACAGACGGACAGACAGACGGACATTTTTTGCCAATGACTTTTTTCTCTATGATCGTAGTGTCATGTTTGATTGTTATCTCGAATTTTTTTATATTGACGAATCCTAAACTTGCCTTATATAATCGCAAGTAAAAAATTTTAAGTTCATTTATTATGAATGTCAGTAAAGTGCGAATTATACTAAAGTTTTTAAAAATTCTTGTATATACCTACGCACCTTACAAAGTGAATAAAAATGGGCAGGACTGGGTTGCACGTACTTGCTCTTATGTGCTTAATTACATTGGAAAGCAAGAACTTTGACAGAAACAAGTAACATTTATTTTGAAAATAACACCGTTTGAACTTATAAAAACTATCAAAACCACAATACTTAACGGTTTTTAGTAAAAATGAAGTATTCCATTACCCGTTTTAAATAATAAATAATTTAAAAAAAAAGTATTTCGAAAATTGACCGGTTTTGATAAAATCCTGTTTTTTTATTTTTTTGAAAATTTTGGTATCCAGTTTTTTAGAGTTTATCAATTTACACGTAATTTTAAAATTTTAAATATTTTTTATTGATAAGCTTTAAAAATAATGAATTAAAAAAAAAAATCTAAAATTAATTAAAAATATAAAAAAAATAATTATTTAAAATTTTGGTATGCAGAATTAATTTGCCTATCTAGATCTTTTCAAATATAAAATTTTGGTAAAATCCATTGAGGCGTTACCGAGAAAGTCGAAAATAAGAAAAACCGTCATATGAAAGGAGCTTTTTGAATGAAGAACAACAACTTATGTGTACTACCACCAATTTCATAGGCTGGAGTTATAGCTATTTCACGGGGGCCAACCCGATCATCAGACTCCTTTAGTGGTGCTTTATCGCTTTTTATGTCCAATTAATTACGAAAAACCTTTTTTTTATCCCGAGCTGGGTTTGAACCTTGAACATGCTTTCGCAAACGCTAGATCGCATGTTCAAGGTTCAAACCCAGCTCGGGACCAAAAAAAAAGGTTTTTCGTAATTAATTGGACATAAAAAGCGATAAAGCACCACTAAAGGAGTCTGATGATCGGGTTGGCTCCCGTGAAATAGCTATAACTCCAGCCTATGAAATTGGTGGTAGTACACATAAGTTGTTGTTCTTCATTCAAAAAAGCTTCTACTGTGTACCAGTATAGACAGCAACTTAGTTGCTAGTGTGAAAAAACACATATAAAACACATTAATTAGTCATATGAAAGGTACCGTTTATAGACTTTTCTAACTAACTAACTAACAAAAATGTTCTCAAAAATTTTCATCAAAATCGTTGGAGCCGTTTTCGAGAAAAATAAGATTTTGCTTAGCCGTTATATGGCAGGTACCGTTGTTCTAGCCGTCCTGCTAGCGTTCCTTAGCGTTCGCCAGTGGCACTTGGGTCTTTTTTATATTTGAAAGTTGTTATTTATGGACCGATTTTGGCGGGACTCTCACAGGCAGATAGATGATATTATAAGGAGTAAGTAAGGCTATTAATTAAATCGGATTCACAATTTTTCTTCGACAAGGGAACGAATATATTTTATTTTGTAGAAACAATTTTCCAACAGTAAATTTCAAACTTAGAAATATTCAACTTTACTGCCAAAATTCAAAATAATGCATATCTGTCCGAACTCTTACCGTTATATACCAGAACCGAGAAAATCTTGTAACTCGTATAAATTTAACAAAAAAAAAATAATATAACAAAAGTAAAAATATTGCGAAAAAGTTTAGCTAGAAGTTAAATTTTTTTTTGTTGTTGTCCTGTTAAAGCAAAAAAACCATCACCATGTTTCAAATAAAAACAAAAGATTTTATGTGTATAGCTGGATGGAAATGAAAACGTATAACTCCCATTTTTTATTTTATTTTTAGTTTTCAGGTTTTCTTTACTGCACTTTCACAAAAGGACGATTATTTTCAAGCAACCGATGTGCCCCTACTGATATATATGTATGTGTGCTAAAAGTTTGGGTAAAGTTCAAAAAGCAAATATATATCCAAATTCCTTTTTTCGTTACCTATGTCAAGCTTTCAAAGTTCTAAATGATGGCAGCAGAAACAGTGGTGGTGTAGTTTTCTTCACGCCCCATCATTATTCGTTTTATTGTTTAAGGATAGTTTAGGTAATCTTCTTAAATTTGAAGATAGCCGCCATTTTCTTTCTTGTATAAGCTTACAAACCTACATAGATAGATATGCATAACAACAATAAAACAGGGCGCCACTCTTACATACTTTAGATTTATTGTTGTTTTGCTGGTTGCTGTTGCATTCAGGTGGCTAGTTTAACATAAAAGATAAAATGTTTTCTTCAGTGGATGAAAAGTTTTTCAGAATTATTCACGAAAGCAGAGTTACTGGTGGGATTTTCATTCATATAAAGTTTCCTTAGATTTTTGTTGTCATTACTTATCGTTAATTTTACATCTTAAATGGTAAATGTATTCTGAGTCTTATTAAGCAAGTCCTACTGTCAATGAACCAAATACGTCTTGTAATAGACAATATTCGAGAAAATTCGCCTGATAATATCTCATCTGTTATCTCATATTTATTTTCAATATTGGGAAAATTGCCAATGGTCACGAAAATATTTTATCAAAAAGCGAATAAATAGTTTCCATTTAATGCTGTCCCCATCTATGGAAGCAAACCCAAGATTATTTATTATTGTAATTTGACAGATAATTTCATAGCATTTATTATTACTTGAGATTATAGAGACTATAAGACAAGTTTAGGATTCGTGAACATAAAAAAAATTGAGATAACAATCAAACATTACATTACGATCATAGAGAAATCTAAGAAAGTTAGTGGCAAGAAATGTCTGCCTATCTGTCTGTCTGTCTTTCAATATGTATAACGAGCTGCAGCCTAAGCGGCTTAAGGGATTATCTTCAAATTTGGTGTGTGATTCTTTGCATTCCCCAGAGGAAAAATTGAAATTTTATTTTTGGGCCTACAAATAACGGCAACTGCTATATGACCGTTTAGGAAACGTTCTGGAAAACGGCTCCAACGATTTTGATGAAAGTTTTGACATTTATTTTTTGTTGGTATTGGTTATCATTTGATCAGAACCAAATTTACGGGGAAAGTCTATTAACGGTACCTTCCATGTAAGGATTTTTTTTTTAATTTTCGGCTTTCTCGGTAACAACTCTTTGGATTCCTGTCAAATTTTATAATTAAGAAGATCTAAGTATCCAAATTAATTCTGCATATGAAAATTATGAATAACTTTTTTTTTCTAATTAAAATTCCTGCCTTTGATTACCTATGGCTGTACCGTGTATTGCAAACCTGATTCTCATTGCCAACACAAACTCCTTGTCACTTTTAACGACATGCTTAGATATATATATGGACTTCGGAGACACGAACACATATCGTATTATCATCGGCTTGTCCTTGGGTGTTACCTCCAGCAACACCTTGATGCTAGATGCTGTATATTTGTGCACAAAATTATTCAAAGTAAAACACCTTAATACATATATGAAAAACTTACATTCGCTCAAACCCTTAGAACCTTAAAGCTTTTGATACCATCATTTAACTACCTTAACTCTTCACGACTCTTCATGATTCATGCAATCAAGCTATGGAACTCCCTCCCTGTGACTATTAAACGAATTATAAGTGTTTCAAATGCAATTACTTCTGAATTTTGCTAGAACTCCTCGCAGCATTGTTAATTATAAACTATCACTAAAAATGAAAGCAAATTAAACTGGTTCTTCTTTGTAAATAAATCTTAAAAATAATGAGAAAAAAAATTAAGAATAAATTTATTATCACCCATGTGTTTTTTATTATTTATTTTTACTAGTTAAACTTTTTATCTAAGATTTTTGTTTTTGCTTAATAATTGCTTTTTAGTTCCCAAATTTAAGTACTATAAAAGACTAAGTCTTATTGTACATTTCTATTTGATAATAATAAATTGAAATTGAAATTAAATTGAAAATTTATTTTTGAAATTTTTTTTTTTTAAATTAATATTTTCAAAACTAATTTAAAAAAATTATTTAAAGTTGTTTTTAATATCACATTTATATTAATAAACTCTAAAAAACTGCATACCAAAATTTGAAAAAAAAATTCTAAAAAATAAAAATAACCAACAGGATTTTATCAATTTTCGAAATACTTTTTTCATAAATTCGTTATTATACAAGAAATGTGATGGCATACCCAATTTTTACAAAAAACCGTTAAGGGTTGTTTTTTTGACACTATTTATAAGTTTAGAACGTGTTATTTTTGTGCGTAGATTTTACTTGTTTCGATCAAAGATCTTGCCTTCCGATATGATTAAGCATGTAAGAGCAACTACGTGCGACCCAGTCGTGCCCATTTTTTATATATTATTTGTGGCAAATGTCCGCCGCGGCTACGATCAGTCCAATTTTTCGATACTTTTTCCAATAAACCTGGCCCCACTAATATTGGTTTCTAATGTTTCAAGAGTTGCTATTTCGTCGGCATAAACGAATGATTAAACATAGCCCCATAAAAAGGTATCGAATGGCGTTAAGTGGCATTAACGAGGGGACCAATTAACAGGGCCACTTCTGGAAATAAAGTTGTCATCAAACTGATTTTGCAATAAATTGATGGTTAAGCACGCTGTATGGTCAGTTGCGCCGCGCCGTCTTGTTGGAAAAAAATCAGTCAGCATGGCTCGATAGCGCTCGCCATTTACCGTTACGACAGCTCCTACCTAATTTCGGAAGAAATAAGGCCCGATGATGCCGCCAGGGTATAAACCGCACCAAACAGTCAGTTTTAATGGATGTAATGGTGGTTCGATAATGGCTTGAGGATTGTCTTTGCTCCATAAACGGCTATTTTTCTTATTTACGAAGCCACTTAACTGGAAATGAGCTTAATCACTAAACACAATTTTTTGGTAAAGTGTTCTATGAACTTCGCGAACAGACTTTTAAAGTAAATTTCCACGATTTGGAAGTATCGTTCTGGAGTTAAACGATTCATGATAAATTGCCAAACCTTACTGAACGTGAACAGAAATGTCAACACAGCTTGACATTCTCAACTGTCAAACGACAACAACCATGGAAACTTCTCATGCAGCTAAAAAAAACCCTTTATAAGATAGAAATACAAATAATAACAAAAGAGTTTTGGAGCACAAAAATAAGATAAGAAAATAAGTTCATTTGAACATCTTTTCACTTAACGTCGAGCATCTTCTTCTACACTCTTTCTTCATAAATATCAAGTGTAATCTATGTATTTGTTAAGTCAAAGAAGTTTTTTAATCAACATCGAATGTACAAGTAAAGATATACGAAACAAAATTCTTTGAATCACAATATCACGAGGGTTAGGAAAAAAATATAATCCTGAAAAAGGGTCTCCCCTACAAGAAGTAAAAAGGATAATAATACAATTCAAGAAAATAACCTTTCTAGCCTTCTCATTTCCTCCATGACAAGAAGACGTAAAAAGGTGAGAAAAGAATATAAACCACCTCACTTCCGCCTTTCATGTATTAGGTACTATGCTATATAAAGGAAGTAGATAGATAGATAGATATATTTATTTTCGTTCTAAATTTTACAATGGTTTGTTACCGCACATTTTACATTATAGTGATTTGATACAGTGTACCTTACAGCTAGAACATTATTTTATTAAGGATTATAAGTTTATTTTATTAATTACATAATCATTTTTTTTGGAGGAAATACGATAAAAACCTCCCTTAAAGAAAGAAAAAAAAAATATTTATAAGATTATAACTTAAGATAACTTAAAACTAGTGACTAGAAGAAAGAGAATTTATTATAAATAAAATAGTTAAGTAGGTTAGGTACATAATTAAACAACATAAATAAATAAATTATAAACAAATAAATAAATAACATGAAAATAAGTAAATAAATAAATAAATAAATAATTAGGTAAATAAATAAATAAATTAGTGAATAAACAAATAAACAAATGGTAAATTTCAAAATTGAAACAAAATAAATAAATAAATATAACAAGTTAATAAATAATAAATAAATAAATAAGTACATGAAATGAAGAAATAAATAAGTAAACATAAAACAAAATAAATAATATATTAACAAAAAAAAATATAAATTAACATATTAATAAATTAAACATCGTATACAAAATCAGGTAGTTCTTATCACAGTTTGCAAATCTTCATATTTCATTTAGTTGAATATTAATTATTGAGTTGATTTATGAGGTTATTATCAGCAAGTTCAATGCGATTTAGTAATTTTGTAATTTTTGTATGTGACACTTAGCAGAATTCTTCCATACAGGACAACCATATAAAAGAATAGCTTGGAAAATAACTTTATGAATTATTATTTTATTTTCGTTTGACAATAAGGATTTTCTGTTGATGAATAGGAACATCATTTTAATGGCTATATTAACTTTTTTTATTGTTTGTGTTATATGATGGTCAAAGGTTAATTTGGTGTCAAGATGAATGCCAAGATATTTGACTTGACGATCCCAAGAAACAGCTTTTCCAAGGATTTGCAATTGATTGCTTGGAAGATAACAAGCTTTTCTTTTTCGCGTGAAAAAGATCGCTTGCATCTTATCAGCATTAAGCTTTATTTTCCATTTATCGTAATAATCTACCAATGTTCTAATCGCATTGTTTAAGTTGATCTCGTAATTAAAACATATCAGTTCAGAGACACTACCATTAACATGAACTTTAAAACATCTACTCGACAGAAAACTTTGGACAATTTTACATAAATAAGAAAGAAAATTGTAAAATAACATTTTATATATCAGAGCATTGTGCCAAACTGAATCAAATGCTTTTTCAATGTCCAATAATATCATACCTGTGGATCTTCCTTCAACACGATTACTTTTGACAATGTTAGATATCCTGAGAACTTGATGTGAAGTGCTGTGAAATCGTCTAAATCCAAATTGCTCATCAGGATATAAACTATTATCTGAGGTTATTCTAAGAATCTTTCTTTGTATAACTCTTTCGAAAACTTTGCTTATACTGCTGAGCAAACTAATTGGCCTATAACTTTCAGCCCTTACGGCTGGCTTTCCAGCTTTTAAAATAAGCACAACCTTAGCTATTTTCCAAGAGTCTGGAAAATATTGTACTTTAAGACACGAATTTATTGGGTAAATGCTTTAGGTTGATGTTTTTTATTTGGTCAAGGCCTCCAGTTTTCCGGACTTATAGACTCTTCACAATTTCTACAACATCTTCTTGTGACGTTAAAAAATTTGGTGGTGTTTCAACGGTTATATTATTTAAGTTTTGTACAGCATTATCTACTAAATCATTTGTAGTAACATTACCAAGGTTTTGTGATACGGCATGATTTTTAGAAAAATTAAGTGCAAGCGCATTTGCTTTTTCAATATCAGTAAAAAGGTGTCTGTATCCGTTTTGAGAAAAGGAACTTGTCTATGTTTGTTCTTTACAATTTTGACGATATTCCAAAATGGTTTTGAGTTTTTTTCTAGAGTAGATAGTTTATTATTCCAGTCATTATTTCTTTTAACTAGCAATTCCTTGCAGATGAGTCTGTTAAGAAATGAAACACGGTCTTTCAAGATAGGTTGACGATATCTTTGCCAATTTCTTGTTTGGATGTTTCTATTTTTAATAAGTTGAAGAGCATGTAAAGGAAGTCTTGCAAAATTGCTCCTTTTCACAACTTTTGGAACGCATTCATCAATAGATGTTATGATATTTTGGGTAAAGCTGTGAACAATATTGTCAACATCAGTCTTATCTATAACTCTTGCTAGGTCAGTAGGTATATTTCGAAGCTTTGTTTTCATATTTGATCTGAAACGAGACCAGTTGGCATTTTTAAAGTCTTGGTAATTTTGGAGTTTAGTTTCACCTGACCTAAGAAGATGACAGAGTACTGGATTATGGTCAGAGCTCAGCTCATTCAATGTAATTGGAGAAGTTAATTGACTTGACGTATTTGTTATGAAAATATCAAAGACAGAAGGACACCCACGAGAACTAGCAAGAAAATAAGTAGGACTAGGAGGAAACAAAATACTAACAGGCAACGTTACAGACAGATAAGACAAAATATTTCCATAGGAATTCGCCCTATTGCAACCCCAGTCTCTATGCTTGCAATTTAGGTCACCACCAATCAAAAAGTCTCCTCCTATTGCAAAAAGTTTTCTTAAGTCATTATTCAAGCATACTCTTTTATAGTTTGAGGATGAACCACCGGGAAAATAGACACAATAAATTTTAAGTGTTCTCATATTTCTTAATTTTATCTCAATTCCAACATTTTCCACCAACTGAGTTCTAATAACCGGCAAAAGCGAATGTTGAATTGACTTACGGATAAGAATTGCTACTCCACCACCTTGGCTTTCAGTCCTATCAACTCTATAGCACTTGTAATCAGGTGTGGATAAATGTAAATCATTTTCTAGCCAAGTTTCTGTCACTAAAGCTACGTCAATGTTATGACTATTTAAGAAATTGAAAAATTCTAAACATTTGTTGTGAATACTTCTTGCATTCCAAGTTATAATTTTTATATATCTATCTACCATATTACTTATCATGACTATACAAAAACTTAGTGGCTAAATGTGCGATAACATTGAACTGGTCTAACTTTGTCTTGCAAGTTGATAATTTAATAATCATCTCCATAGCTAAAGAATTAAGTTCTTCAACGGAGAAAAGCTTTTCATTGTTGATTGCATCGGCGTGGATGCTGTCGGCATTTGGAAGAGAGAATTATTTTCCAATAGATTTAATCGTTGAGTATTTACATTGTTACCCTGCATATTGATCGGTCGCCCGCGCTGAGGTTGTGGGAGCGATGGAAAGTCTACCGTGGAGGCAAAAGAAACTTGACGCTCCACAAAAGGATAAAGAGAAGCATGCGATGCTGCTGGCACTCGCAATGATCGAGGTGTGTAGAGAGTTCTCTGATGAGCTGAGAATGATCTCTTTGATGATTTATCTTTCATTTCAAGGTACTTCTCTCTGTTTCCGCACGTGACATCAGTTGCTTTATGGTTTTCATTGCAGTTAGCACATTTAAGCTTTGCAGAATTGTCACATTCAGGCAGATATGCCTGATCAGACTTTTGCTACAACATCTGACTTCTGCTGGAATATTGCAACAACTTCCTGCCGAAATGTTCGGGAAAACTCCGTTTCGGACCTTCTGATGAGGTGATAACCTCTGACTGGCTGGTTCCGATAGCAAGCCTGTTGTCGTTGCTTCTGATAACCTAAATATAGACGAAGAAAAGAGGTGGCCAGACTCGCAGGCCGCAAAAAATCTTTGAATTGAAAAAGGAACCGGAAAAGATGGAAATATCAATAACACAGTCAGTTGCTTCGGGACGTACGGTGAACTTCTCTGATATCGAGAAGCTGTTCCTGCTTTCAGTGGTGATGAATGATGGTGCATATAATATGGTATAAACAAATCGATCGTCGACTATTAGAATGTAACATATTCCCAGGATGTGATGACTGGTGCAAGTACCTTTCAACACATCGCGCCTGCAAAAATGTTGCTATGGACAGTTTATGTACGTTAACGGTTAGGATTGTTTAAAAAACGATACTTTTTTAAAGAATTCCAGGTTTATCGTCAACTAAGCGAAAGTACACGTCATCAAAGTAAGCTATATCTTAAGCATGTCCTCCTCCAAAAAGTTCTTCCATACATCCCGATTGCTGGCCGACGTCATCCAATTGCGCACCCCAAGGCTTCGGGCGTCCTGGTCTACGCCATGCTCTTAACGCAAGCTAGATCTGCCACGTTGTTTTGTACCATAAAAAAAGACAGCAAAAGACTTTCTGAGCTGGTTCCTCTTCGCTCATGCAAGCTAGGTGCCCAGCCCACCGGAGTCTACCGAGCTTAATTTTTTGCACAACATCTGCTTCGATGTAGATTTCATACAATTCATGATTTTATCTTCTCCATAATCGTCCTCCCTCGCACACGGGGCCAACAATTTTCCGTAAGACTTTCCTTTCGAATGCGGTTAAGAGATCAGAGTGCCTTTTTGTAAGCACCCAAGTCTCGGATCCGTATGTGAGTACTGGTAAGACCATAGTCCTGTACAGCAGCAGTTTGGTTTTTATGGTAAGGTTTCTGGATTTAAAGAGCCTTGACAGACTATAGTAGGTTCTCTTGGATTTTGCCCGTGCAAGCTAGACGGCGCGCGGTCAGTATAGATTTAAAGTCAGAAAATACTCGCCTAATTTTCGAACTACTGCGCCGAAAAAATCTTTCTAATTCTTCTTACTAGTATCGTGCAGCATGCAGTTGCATTCTTAAAAAGCACTGTGCCTTACACATAAGTAGATAAAATATTATATAAAAATTTAACAGAATGGAAACGAGTAGGTTTGAAACGGTGCCCAGGCCTCCGTTCTGTTTCTTTCTCTTTTTCTCAGTTTTAAATGATAATAATATTTAAATTTTAAATGATCTTCTGTCTGTTACTCCTAATCCTAATCCTCTTGACTGTTTTGCTGATGACATACGGTAGTGTAATCAGTAGTCAACAGCTTTTCATATTCGATTAGTGATTCACGGTACCGTATGTCCTTCTTCCTCAATGTTGGTGGGATTGGAATTAAAATATTGGTCTAATTATTGGAATGAGTCATTGCGTTTTTCGTTTGTATTTTAGGGTAAGTTTTTTCTGAGGATTTTTAATTTCTTAGAGGTTGAAGTTAGGGTTTCTAGTCTGTTGACTCGTGCTTTGTTTTATATGTAGGTTGGTAGAAGTTTGTATTTGTTGTTTGTCGTCTGTTTCTAAAATTGTTCGGTTGTGATTGTGTATTTGTCCTTTGATATGGATTAGAAAAATGTGATGTGTGAGGTCTGGAGTGGTTGTTATTGAAGCGGGGTCCAGTATTTCTGTTATAATTTATGTTGTTGGAATTTGAATGCGATATGATTTTGACGTGGCTGATATGGAACAGGATTATTGAATGGTCTATGGTGTGTTGGATTGAAAAGTGGTGGGGTTCGTATCGTCCTTCGGTAGGAAATATTCTGTTCCTTTATACAGTATGATACGACAGTGGCTATGGAGTCTGGTCGCATAGCTCTAATTCTTGATCCAAAGTGGTTCGTTCAGACCAGTTAAGAAGGAATTATGACACATTTCGGCATATAGTTCTTTTTTGGCTTTGATAACATTGTTATCGAATTCATGAATGAGGATATTGTTGTAGAGGGCCGACTGAATTTCAATTATTTGGCCATAGAATGATTCTATGGACTGGATATACTGTCCCAAACTACATATCTAGATCTTTGATAAAGCACGTCTCAGTCCTCTTATCTGAATAGTGGAGAATGAGGTTTGACTTTATATCGTCCCAGATCAAAGGAGTCCCATACATATTTATTATTATTTATATATTCATTTGTCTGACCCTCTATCTTGTTTCTTATGGCTCTTAACAGGATTTGGCCATATAGGGTGTTGTCTGCCCCCTTATGTATAGCAGAATTTCTTCCACGTTAATTAAAAATTCGTGGAGAAGTTTTGGGTTGTCATCATATTTTGGTAGATCTTTGATGGCGTCAGGGATTCTTAATGAATCGAAAATTTTGCTATGGTTGATAGCAACAGGGATTAATGGTGGGTTCTGTGAAATGATATGTTGCATACAATAATTAAAATTAAGTTATGTACATGCACCCTATTATCAGGAGGAGGCTTCGTCTTCTTCTTGTGTGGAAAGATGGGTATGATTTGTTGAAACTCAATTAATTTTCTTTTTCTCTCAACGTAACTTTTGCAATGTTTTTTTTAACTTTATTTTTCTCAAATACAAATTATGCAATGTATTTTTTTATTGTTTGTTTGTTTGTTTTTTGGTGAAATCTAATTTTATTTTATTTTCTCAAACACAATTTGTGCAATGTTTGTTTTTATTGTTTGTTTGTTTGTTTTTTTCCCAAACATCATATCAAAAAATCACAACTTCCCGACCCTTTGTCAGGTAAGACCGGTTTATTTACTGGATAAGGACGTGGAGTAGGATTACTGCGAAAAAACTGCGCCTATTGTATTACCTCATATTTTAATAAATTTTAGAATTGCTTTTTCTCCTAAATGGTGAATCTTTAGAAAAAAAAGTGTTAGTACGCTTTTTATAGAGAATTACATGATCTACATGTTGCCTCAGCTGTTTTTATCATAAGACTAACCGTTTTGCTTAAAAATCCAAAAAACTCATTTTTGTAACCTTTGACATCGAATAACTTTTTTAGCACACATGGCATCCATGGGGACTTTTGGCACTTTATTTCTAATGATATACCCAAGGTCTCCACCAAAATTTAGCTCTGTCGGAATTATTGTAATTTGACCACTATTTTTATGTCTAACTTGACCGGAATAATACCTAAATGATGATGTAAATCTAATAAAATTTAAAACATTCTATTTCAATAAGAAAAACAACACCAAATTCTAAACAGAGAGTGCAAATCTTCAAATGGCCTGGACATTATTACCATGCACTATTTTATTTGAAAACATGATTTTTGGTCAGCATAACATTAAAAAAAACTATTAAAACTACAAATATCTTTAGCTAACTGCGTTTATTCCTTCCAATTTTCATTCCAAATGACTTCTTTATCCTTCCATCACAATACAATAGAATATAAAAAAAAAACTAATCGATGTCTATCGACATCGAATTGAAATGCAAATTAAACTTTATTAAGTTTTTTCTACTTTTTTAAAAAAGATTTATTTTGCAAACGGGCAGCGTTTCTGCCTATGAACACAAGAATGAACAAAAATAACTTAAAATCTACAGCTTAAATACTTATTTCACCCAAGCTCTGCACTGTTTGTCCTTCCCACAGTCCCACAGGTGATCTCTCGTTTCATTTCGTTCGTGCAGCAATTCGCTGACAATACGTCTCGCTGGATGCATACACCTCATGCATGCTCTTGGTATGGTATTTGCATGCATCAACAAAATTGTCGTTAACTCCTCCCGCCTTAAGATCGAACGTCCGCGTTCGACGTAGCTGGTCTCAAAAGATGAGAAATATCTTCCAGGCCCAAGGTAACAGTGGATGCTACGTTTTTAGGAACTTGATGCGGTTCGCTATTTCTTAGCCCTTTCCTTTGTATGAATCTGGATATGAGGTAAGTACCGAACAAGATGAATATTATTATGGTAAGTCCGATGTTGGTAACGAAATTGATGTTGTTTTTTGTGGTTAATAAGCTTATCTGCGAAGTACCATTAATGCTCAATTCCTTCATCATCTCGAGAGATAGTTTCTCTTCCAGGGTTGCATTTTTTGACTTAGGTTGTAGAATAGCGGGCAACGGTTGGTGCCTCGTGATCTCCATGGTTTCATACAGCTTATTATTTACTTCGATTGGGGAGTTGACATGCTTTATCAGGTAGGTACCATTTAACGTGATTAATTCGTTGTTGACTTTGAGAGGACCATTAAACTGGTTCAGGAACAGGACATCTGGTGATATTTCCTCGACTGATGGGATGTGTTGGTTATTAATTAATGCGCATGACGACATTTGACTCTTGAGTAGCTTGGGGGTGCATGTTGTGTTACTTATATCTATTATACAAATAGTATGTTTATTGAAAGATTTACATTCGTTTATAATTCCATACAGTTTATCATTACATTCTAAAACATTGATATGCGGGATTTTATTGATTTTATTTCCAATTTTCACCGTTTTAAGTAAAAAAGAGTTACATATGGTTGGGCTTGTGGTCGGTAAACTAATTATATAAATAATATTTTTTCTGTAAGAAGCAATTCTTACATTAGCAAATTCGAATGCCTCATCTATGTTCAAAAAGGGAATGTTTTTAAGGACTTGTTCAGCTAGTTTAATTTCGGAACTGGTTAAAATGTAAGAATTGATAATATTTGCCTTAGCCCAATGGATAGCATAGGCGATATTCACAATTTCCTCCTTAATAATTTCAAGTTTATACTTTATTTCCCAAATTTTTTGTCCTGACTTTTTTCATTAACAATTTTAAAAATTCTATTTGTCATATTGGTTATTTCATTAATTTTACTTATTGTGATTCTATTGATGACAGCCTGTTTGTTATTGTTCTTTAGTACATTATTAATTGTATTCTTAATTATTTCATGGTCATGGTGATCGGGATTTCCCGCTATCCATTTCCAAGCACTGCCAATAAAATTCAAGGACCGTTTGTCTTTTGTTTTTAATTGGAGCCTTTGTAAATGACTCTTTATTCTTTGAATTTCAAATTGTAAAATTGGATAAAAGGAGTGATTTGGATTTGTTTTTAGCATTTCTTCCAATCTTATAATTAAGTCGCCATATTCTTCCAATGCTATTATATCAACGATTTTGAAAGTACCATTTTGTACTTTTGCAGTTCCCGTGTTTATTTTTATCAGATGAGAGCTGGAATAATCTAGTATTTGAACTTCCGCACCGCATAGGGTGATTAGTGCCCTGTTGGAATAAAAGTTAATTTTTGATTAGACTCTTATGAACAACTTTGCCTGATTTCGTTTTAACTGTGGAATTATGGTTTTCGGTTACTATTTCTTTTCTATACCTAGGATCTAACTTATTTCCTACTCTTTTATTAGTTTTGACGTAAATAATATCTCCTACACGATAGATTCTTAAAGGTTGTTTTCCTTTATTATGGTAACTTAAATCAGCTCTTTGTTTCTTTTGAATCGCTTGAACAGTTTCTCGTCTCGAGTTCTCAAGGTCTTCAGTATTATTAAGCAATTGCCTACCAAAAAATATATCGACGGGTTTTTTATTGACTGTAGAGTGAAGAGATCTATTATATTCATAAATGCTTCTATCTAGTAATTCAGAAAAGTTATAGTGAATGTTGTCTGTTTTGAGACATCGGATCAATTCAGAGAGGGTTGAATGGAACCTTTCAATCTGTCCATTCACACAGCTGGTATAGGGAGGGGCCTTAAAAACTTTTATACCAAACATATTTTCTAGCATAAAGGTTATAGAACTTGACCCCAAAGCTTTTTCGTTGTCCATGACCACTGTCTGTGGGACACCGAATGCAAGTATTAATCCTCTGAGAGGCTCTTTAATGTCCTCTGCGGATCTTGATCTAATTATTCTTGCGAGGGCATACTTAGAAAATTTATCAATGGCTGTTAGAATTACCTTTTTGTCTGTGAAATATATGTCTATGTGAATTATTTGTACAGGGAATTCTGGAATGGGAGTCGGTTGTAACTCAGGCTTACAAGGGTGTCTTTCGTACTTATTTTCCTTGCAAATTTTGCAAGATTTAGCAATTCTATCTGTTTTGTTTTTCATATAAGGGAATAAGAAGTTCTTGGAAATGTGCATTCTATTCTCGCGTGCATTCCTATGAGCACGGTTATGTTCTTTTATTATCTCGTCCTCCTGTTCATTCTCATCTATGAGGTCTGTAACCATATTCCTGGAGAAATGCGTTTTGTATTGCCTAAAGTGTGTTGGGTATATTTCTTGTATTGATCCTAATATGTTTTCTTCTGTTTTAATTACGTTTGTGACACTTGGATTGAGATATTTCTTTAGAATTTGGACTATTCTTTCTTGATCGTAATTTACTTCTTCTATTATATGCCGGTGATAGGTAGGAAAAATAATTTTGAATTCATATGAAGGAGTGTTGCCTATTGACAGTAAGATTTGGTTTTTAAATCCGTTTATGGGTGCATCCACGAATTTAATAAGATCTTGGCCAGAACTCTCGTCGCTATGTTGAGATACGGTTAAGGAATTAACATCAGGGTGAGTAGGTGCTCTAGACAAAGCATCTGCCACCACATTAGTTTTCCCAGGTTTGTACTTAAGCTCGTAATTGTACTCTTCCAGCCTAGCCTTCCACCTTTTCATTTTGGTGTTACTATTCTTATTGCTAAGAGCAAAGGTAAGAGGCTGGTGGTCTGTGAAAATGCGTACTTTTGCTGTGCCATATAAATATGCTCTAAGGAAACTTAGAGCCCATATAATAGCTAATAATTCTTTCTCACTGGTAGCAAAATGTTCTTCTGTTTTGGATAGTGTTCTTGAAATAAAGGTTATAGGTTTGCCTTTTTTTTCAAGTACGGCTCCGAGTGCGAAATTCGAGGCATCCGTAGTTAAATCAAAAGGCTCTGAAGAATCCGGGTATGCCAAGATTATGTCTTGGGAAACAAGGGAACTTTTTAGTTTGTAGAAAGCATCGATAGCCTCTTCGTTAAGTTGAACGGGTAGCTTGGACGATTTGGTTTTTGAAACTCGTCCTTCCTCCCCTTTTAAGAGGGCTGTCAGGGGTTTAGCAAGCTTTGCATAGTCATTAACAAAGCGTCTATAATACCCTGAAAGACCAACAAAAGATCGTAGTTGTTTAAGTGTTCCGGGCATAGGGAAATCCAAGATCGCTTTTATTTTATCTGGATTTGTTTTAATACCGCCTGCTGAAATAACAAATCCTAAGAATTCTACTTCGCGTTGAAAGAACTTACATTTATCCAAATGTACTTTCATATGCGCTCTATTTAGGGTGTTAAAAATTGTTTCTATATGCTCTGCATGCTCGTTTTCATTTTTACTATAGATAATTATATCATCTATATATACCTGACAAAACTTCCCAATATGTTCGTGAAGTATGTCATCGAGAGTTCTCTGGAACATTGCCGGAGCGTTCTTAAGGCCGAACGGCAACCGAACGAACTCGTATTTCCATTATTAATCGAGAATGATGTTTTCTCGATATCTAACTCCTTTAAAGGGATTTGGTGGAATCCACTCTTTAAATCGAGGACCGAAAAGAAAGTATTTTTCCCTAATTGTGAAATGACCATATTAATATCCGGTATAGGATATCTATCTGCGATAGTGCCTGTATTTAATTTCCTATAGTCTATTACCATTCGGTGTTGTTTGGCCCCAGTGGAATCTGGTTTCTTTGGCACAATCCATACTGGTGAATTGTATCGTCAAGCAATTTTTGGACTTGCTTCTCTACTTCCCCTTTTAGGGACATAGGGAATGTATAATTTCCACTATAAACGGGCTCTTTGGTAGACGTTCGAATTTCTGCGACTATTTTAGTGGTGTATGTCAATTTTACATCGGGATCCGCAAATAAACTCAAATTATTTTGAAGAATAGGGCATAGTAAATTTTTCTGTGAAGGTGTTACATTTGAGAATTTCTCTGAAAGAGAAGTTATATCAAGCGAATTTACAGATTGCGCTTTAAGTTGTTTAATTTTGATTTTGAAGTTATTACAGATTGACATGAAGCTCTCCTTGGTATAGATCACTGCAGAGAGTTGTTTTAAGCTGTCATTCCCTAATATTCCGTAAAAGGAAAAATTTAAGTGGTATGTTCCTTAGGTCAAATAAATTTATAAGAGTATGCTGGCTGACTTTTACGTCACCAGCTATTGATTTTGCATAGAAAATTTGTTCATTATCGATAGGTTTTATGACAAGGTCAGGTCTAATGTAATTCTTACTAGATCCTGTATCAATGAGGAATTTTAGTATATCCCCGCTCCCTGTGCGACATTCAAAATAGGGAAGCGAGGAATCGCTTAGCCTAAAAAATGGATGTCAGTGTAATCTTGACATTGTGATTTACCAGGTGAATCGGGTAAATTTTGAGCATATTCCTCTAAGGATTGCTCGTAAAGATTATCAGAATCTGCCACGTATTGACACACAATCCACATCAGGATTTTCTAAAGTTTCCGATATGTGGAAATTTTGTTGTGGGCCGTTATAGTTATACGGGCGGTGCTGGTAATTATTAGATGGGCGGTGCTGGAAATTATTAGATGGGCGAGCAATATTTGTACCATATTGCTGCTGGTTTCTCAAGTGAATATTTCTTATTTGTGCGGACGGGCCTTGAGTGACAGGCTCTTTTTTTATTGGAATTTTATTAAAAGTGGGATTATTATTATTGTTAATGGGTCTATAAAGGTTCTGGGAAGGGTTACCATTAAAGTGATTGCCTGAATTTTGCTGTGGAAAGGAACGAAATTGATTAAAGGAATTTGGATTTGATTTCATTGGGGGTTCATAACTGGGTTTCCTTGCTGAAATATTAGACGTATGTGCCTGGCTTGTTCTATAGGTTTGATTTTCTAACTTCATGCACAAGGTAAGTGCATGAGGGAGATCAGTTGGTTCCCGAATACCAAGTAGTCTTGGTAGATCTCCTCTCAATCCCCTAATGAACGTGTCTAGGTTTTTATTCCGATAAGTTTCTGTAAGCACTTTCATAGGCTCTTGGCCTATGTTCATGCAAGAAATGTTATTAAGAATTAAGGAAAGATGGGAACACATGGTGTTATAATATTCTTGGACTGTTTTTCCCCCCTGTACCAATTTCATCATCTGGTACTCCAAGGTTTCCAGGTCGCGTTTGTCCGCGTAATGGAGTAAAAGACATTGGGAAATGCTATCCCAATCTAAAGGAGTATTAAATGACTCTAAAGCAATGTCTGCGTTGCCAGTAATTTTGTTTCTAATTACGTTCAGTATTGCAAAAGATTTAGGGGTTCCCTTGAGTTGCTCATAAATTCCAATTATCCTCTCAACACTTTTCCTCCAGGAGCTGAACTCCCCTGGATCGCCGGAAAAATCTCTAATACTTCTTACTATTCCTGGAATAGTGTCTGAATCTGAGAGAGTCAGCCTATCCCGCACTTGGGTAGTAATTGCTTCCACGTTCTGGGTTTGGTGGAGAATTAGACATAACCCTACATGTTTGCCCTTCAACAACCCGCGTGACTATACTTGTTATTAGTAATTCTAATTCAGGGGTGGCCTGGGGTATCCCAGTACCAATCTGAAAGCCACTGGTGGACTGGAACGACGCGTTCGAATCCCCAGTTGGACCACTTCCATTTTGATTTTGTTCATAATTATGAGACGGCTCAATATTACCAGGATTGATTGGTTGATTATCCAAATCACCACTTGCACCAGGTTTACTCCTGACGGATTTTTGATTTCTGGTTAGCATTTTCAAAAAAAAAAAATATATCGGAATGCTTATAATAATGAAAATTACTGATCCTCAACTTTTACGGGCAGTAGCTTGTTTTTTTTTATCACTTCTATTACAAACTAATTTGTTTACGTAGTTTCTATGAGTAAATTAATTTTGTATTTTTCTTTACGTTAATTAACATTGCAAATTTTAATTCAAATAATATAATATTGTTTTTGCAAATTAATGAATAAATTAATATTTTCTTTATATATATATAATAAATGTGAGTTTTAATTAAAATTAAATTTCTTAAATTTTTACAATTCTTATTCTAGCTTACGTTAGGGTGGTAAGTAACCACATAACAACGCTGATAAAGGGGCTGGTTTCCTTTTCGTCTTTCTTAGTTGAAGTTACTTAGGTGCCTTTCTTTACTCTCCCTCGTTGTCGGCTGTCGATCTACAGATTTTAGCCAAAAGGTTCTGGTCCCAGGATTAATATGTGCACACGTTATTTTCACTGTGGCGAGCTATTTAGGTCGACTTACACGAGATAAAATAAGCGAACTGTTTGCTTTTATTTTCACCGCGGCGAGCTGCTTTAGGCCGACTTAAGCGGATTAAGATACGCGAACTTATTTGCACTTATTTACCCCGGGCCCCACGTTGGGCGCCAATTAAACTTTATTAAGTTTTTTTTACTTTTTAAAAAAGATTTATTTTGCAAACGGGCAGCGTTTCTGCCTATGAACACAAGAATGAACAAAAATAACTTAAAATCTACAGCTTAAATACTAAATTCACCCAAGCTATGCACTGTTTGTCGTTCCCACAGCCCCTCAGGTGATCTCTCGTTTCATTTCGTTCGTGCAGCAATTCGCTGACAATGCGTCTCGCTGGATGCATACACCTCATGCATGCTCTTGGTATGGTATTTGCATGCATCAACAAAATTGTCGTTAACTTGCATTTCAATTCATTGAACATAAATTTTTCATCATTCCTGCCTAGGGTTCTCGAGCAGCACTTTGAATTGTCTGTCACGTTGTTCGACACAATGATATCCTTTATCTTTTTGATCACTGAATTGCATGCACACAAACTATACCATGCATCATGCAACCATCTATACATTCACATGTTTCACAAAAATTACCTGAGTGTTGAAAGTTTCCATCATTGCTAAAGTGCTTTCACCAGTTCGCTTCGTTTGTGCTGTGCAACAATTTGTTTCCAATACAAGGAAAAAAAATAACATTGCAAGTGAATCTTTTCTTCAAGATTATTTCTTTTCAATAGTTGTCCACGTTTTGTTTTCTTTTTTTTGGTCGAATATTTGCAACAATTCTAGCAAAGGCTTTTCTCACACTTGACAAGTTGTTCAAATATCCTTATATCCTTACATTCACTAGGACCTTCGCAAACACATCACACTATCGTGCAGCCATGCACAGCCAAACAAAAGGAAA
>OZ020507.1:72407422-72417422 GCA_963971375.1 Platycheirus rosarum
GAGGGAAAAGGTTTATTATTTGATGTAAAAAAAAACATAAAATCACACAGAGAGTACAAGTTTGAATAGTTAATGAATAGGGCTTACTTATTGTACATATGTACATATATTTATTTAACTTTGGACACTTTTAATTAGAAATTTAATTTATGGAGAAAACTCAAAAAGAAGTATCTTCTTTGCATTAATAATTATTAGTTTTTATACAATTTTGAGAATACACCTATGATTTATTTGCAAAATATAATTAATATTTGTATGCATATATATTCAGACATAGAATAAAAATAAATATAATATACAATTAGTTTGCCTGAATCAATATTATTTTTTTTTTATTGGAATTGGCAAATCTTGCCATAAATTTGCACAAGCGTTAAAGAAGGAAAAATGGGAAAAACGATCAGCATACCTATGGGCTTTATAAATAGCGAAAATAGCAAAAATATTGGACAACGAATTGCAAATGAACATCCTCACTTTATCCCTAAGTTATCGAGAATTGTTTCGGAAAACTTTGTATCTCTGAACCATAATAAATTCTCTTTGTTCGCGCACTTTTCAGTATTTCCCATGAATAATAATAATAATAATAATAATAATAATAATAATAATAATAATAATATTAATAATAATAATAATAATAATAATAATAATAATAATAATAATAATAATAATAATAATAATAATAATAATAATAATAATAATAATAATAATAATAATAATAATAATAATAATAATAATAATAATAATAATAATAATAATAATAATAATAATAATAATAATAATAATAATAATAATAATAATAATAATAATAATAATAATAATAATAATAATAATAATAATAATAATAATAATAATAATAATAATAATAATAATAATAATAATAATAATAATAATAATAATAATAATAATAATAATAATAATAATAATAATAATAATAATAATAATAATAATAATAATAATAATAATAATAATAATAATAATAATAATAATAATAATAATAATAATAATAATAATAATAATAATAATAATAATAATAATAATAATAATAATAATAATAATAATAATAATAATAATAATAATAATAATAATAATAATAATAATAATAATAATAATAATAATAATAATAATAATAATAATAATAATAATAATAATAATAATAATAATAATAATAATAATAATAATAATAATAATAATAATAATAATAATAATAATAATAATAATAATAATAATAATAATAATAATAATAATAATAATAATAATAATAATAATAATAATAATAATAATAATAATAATAATAATAATAATAATAATAATAATAATAATAATAATAATAATAATAATAATAATAATAATAATAATAATAATAATAATAATAATAATAATAATAATAATAATAATAATAATAATAATAATAATAATAATAATAATAATAATAATAATAATAATAATAATAATAATAATAATAATAATAATAATAATAATAATAATAATAATAATAATAATAATAATAATAATAATAATAATAATAATAATAATAATAATAATAATAATAATAATAATAATAATAATAATAATAATAATAATAATAATAATAATAATAATAATAATAATAATAATAATAATAATAATAATAATAATAATAATAATAATAATAATAATAATAATAATAATAATAATAATAATAATAATAATAATAATAATAATAATAATAATAATAATAATAATAATAATAATAATAATAATAATAATAATAATAATAATAATAATAATAATAATAATAATAATAATAATAATAATAATAATAATAATAATAATAATAATAATAATAATAATAATAATAATAATAATAATAATAATAATAATAATAATAATAATAATAATAATAATAATAATAATAATAATAATAATAATAATAATAATAATAATAATAATAATAATAATAATAATAATAATAATAATAATAATAATAATAATAATAATAATAATAATAATAATAATAATAATAATAATAATAATAATAATAATAATAATAATAATAATAATAATAATAATAATAATAATAATAATAATAATAATAATAATAATAATAATAATAATAATAATAATAATAATAATAATAATAATAATAATAATAATAATAATAATAATAATAATAATAATAATAATAATAATAATAATAATAATAATAATAATAATAATAATAATAATAATAATAATAATAATAATAATAATAATAATAATAATAATAATAATAATAATAATAATAATAATAATAATAATAATAATAATAATAATAATAATAATAATAATAATAATAATAATAATAATAATAATAATAATAATAATAATAATAATAATAATAATAATAATAATAATAATAATAATAATAATAATAATAATAATAATAATAATAATAATAATAATAATAATAATAATAATAATAATAATAATAATAATAATAATAATAATAATAATAATAATAATAATAATAATAATAATAATAATAATAATAATAATAATAATAATAATAATAATAATAATAATAATAATAATAATAATAATAATAATAATAATAATAATAATAATAATAATAATAATAATAATAATAATAATAATAATAATAATAATAATAATAATAATAATAATAATAATAATAATAATAATAATAATAATAATAATAATAATAATAATAATAATAATAATAATAATAATAATAATAATAATAATAATAATAATAATAATAATAATAATAATAATAATAATAATAATAATAATAATAATAATAATAATAATAATAATAATAATAATAATAATAATAATAATAATAATAATAATAATAATAATAATAATAATAATAATAATAATAATAATAATAATAATAATAATAATAATAATAATAATAATAATAATAATAATAATAATAATAATAATAATAATAATAATAATAATAATAATAATAATAATAATAATAATAATAATAATAATAATAATAATAATAATAATAATAATAATAATAATAATAATAATAATAATAATAATAATAATAATAATAATAATAATAATAATAATAATAATAATAATAATAATAATAATAATAATAATAATAATAATAATAATAATAATAATAATAATAATAATAATAATAATAATAATAATAATAATAATAATAATAATAATAATAATAATAATAATAATAATAATAATAATAATAATAATAATAATAATAATAATAATAATAATAATAATAATAATAATAATAATAATAATAATAATAATAATAATAATAATAATAATAATAATAATAATAATAATAATAATAATAATAATAATAATAATAATAATAATAATAATAATAATAATAATAATAATAATAATAATAATAATAATAATAATAATAATAATAATAATAATAATAATAATAATAATAATAATAATAATAATAATAATAATAATAATAATAATAATAATAATAATAAAATAATAATAATAATAATAATAATAATAATAATAATAATAATAATAATAATAATAATAATAATAATAATAATAATAATAATAATAATAATAATAATAATAATAATAATAATAATAATAATAATAATAATAATAATAATAATAATAATAATAATAATAATAATAATAATAATAATAATAATAATAATAATAATAATAATAATAATAATAATAATAATAATAATAATAATAATAATAATAATAATAATAATAATAATAATAATAATAATAATAATAATAATAATAATAATAATAATAATAATAATAATAATAATAATAATAATAATAATAATAATAATAATAATAATAATAATAATAATAATAATAATAATAATAATAATAATAATAATAATAATAATAATAATAATAATAATAATAATAATAATAATAATAATAATAATAATAATAATAATAATAATAATAATAATAATAATAATAATAATAATAATAATAATAATAATAATAATAATAATAATAATAATAATAATAATAATAATAATAATAATAATAATAATAATAATAATAATAATAATAATAATACTAATAATAATAATAATAATAATAATAATAATAATAATAATAATAATAATAATAATAATAATAATAATAATAATAATAATAATAATAATAATAATAATAATAATAATAATAATAATAATAATAATAATAATAATAATAATAATAATAATAATAATAATAATAATAATAATAATAATAATAATAATAATAATAATAATAATAATAATAATAATAACAATAATAATAATAATAATAATAATAATAATAATAATAATAATAATAATAATAATAATAATAATAATAATAATAATAATAATAATAATAATAATAATAAAAATAATAATAATAATAATAATAATAATAATAATATTAATAATAATAATAATAATAATAATAATAATAATAATAATAATAATAATAATAATAATAATAATAATAATAATAATAATAATAATAATAATAATAGTAATAATAATAATAATAATAATAATAATAATAATAATAATAATAATAATAATAATAATAATAATAATAATAATAATAATAATAATAATAATAATAATAATAATAATAATAATAATAATAATAATAATAATAATAATAATAATAATAATAATAATAATAATAATAATAATAATAATAATAATAATAATAATAATAATAATAATAATAATAATAATAATAATAATAATAATAATAATAATAATAATAATAATAATAATAATAATAATAATAATAATAATAATAATAATAATAATAATAATAATAATAATAATAATAATAATAATAATAATAATAATAATAATAATAATAATAATAATAATATAATAATAATAATAATAATAATAATAATAATAATAATAATAATAATAATAATAATAATAATAATAATAATAATAATAATAATAATAATAATAATAATAATAATAATATATAATAATAATAATAATAATAATAATAATAATAATAATAATAATAATAATAATAATAATAATAATAATAATAATAATAATAATAATAATAATAATAATAATAATAATAATAATAATAATAATAATAATAATAATAATAATAATAATAATAATAATAATAATAAAATAATAATAATAATAATAATAATAATAATAATAATAATAATAATAATAATAATAATAATAATAATAATAATAATAATAATAATAATAATAATAATAATAATAATAATAATAATAATAATAATAATAATAATAATAATAATAATAATAATAATAATAATAATAATAATAATAATAATAATAATAATAATAATAATAATAATAATAATAATAATAATAATAATAATAATAATAATAATAATAATAATATTAATAATAATAATAATAATAATAATAATAATAATAATAATAATAATAATAATAATAATAATAATAATAATAATAATAATAATAATAATAGTAATAATAATAATAATAATAATAATAATAATAATAATAATAATAATAATAATAATAATAATAATAATAATAATAATAATAATAATAATAATAATAATAATAATAATAATAATAATAATAATAATAATAATAATAATAATAATAACAATAATAATAATAATAATAATAATAATAATAATAATAATAATAATAATAATAATAATAATAATAATAATAATAATAATAATAATAATAATAATAATAAAAATAATAATAATAATAATAATAATAATAATAATATTAATAATAATAATAATAATAATAATAATAATAATAATAATAATAATAATAATAATAATAATAATAATAATAATAATAATAATAATAATAATAATAATAATAATAATAATAATAATAGTAATAATAATAATAATAATAATAATAATAATAATAATAATAATAATAATAATAATAATAATAATAATAATAATAATAATAATAATAATAATAATAATAATAATAATAATAATAATAATAATAATAATAATAATAATAATAATATTAATAATAATAATAATAATAATAATAATAATAATAATAATAATAATAATAATAATAATAATAATAATAATAATAATAATAATAATAATAATAATAATAATAATAATAATAATAATAATAATAATAATAATAATAATAATAATAATAATAATAATAATAATAATAATAATAAAAATAATAATAATAATAATAATAATAATAATAATAATAATAATAATAATAATAATAATAATAATAATAATAATAATAATAATAATAATAATAATAATAATAATAATAATAATAATAATAATAATAATAATAATAATAATAATAATAATAATAATAATAATAATAATAATAATAATACTAATAATAATAATAATAATAATAATAAGATAATAATAATAATAATAATAATAATAATAATAATAATAATAATAATAATAATAATAATAATAATAATAATAATAATAATAATAATAATAATAATAATAATAATAATAATAATAATAATAATAATAATAATAATAATAATAATAATAATAATAATAATAATAATAATAATAATAATAATAATAATAATAATAATAATAATAATAATAATAATAATAATAATAATAATAATAATAATAATAATAATAATAATAATAATAATAATAATAATAATAATAATAATAATAATAATAATAATAATAATAATAATAATAATAATAATAATAATAATAATAATAATAATAATAATAATAATAATAATAATAATAATAATAATAATAATAATAATAATAATAATAATAATAATAATAATAATAATAATAATAATAATAATAATAATAATAATAATAATAATAATAATAATAATAATAATAATAATAATAATAATAATAATAATAATAATAATAATAATAATAATAATAATAATAATAATAATAATAATAATAATAATAATAATAATAATAATAATAATAATAATAATAATAATAATAATAATAATAATAATAATAATAATAATAATAATAATAATAATAATAATAATAATAATAATAATAATAATAATAATAATAATAATAATAATAATAATAATAATAATAATAATAATAATAATAATAATAATAATAATAATAATAATAATAATAATAATAATAATAATAATAATAATAATAATAATAATAATAATAATAATAATAATAATAATAATAATAATAATAATAATAATAATAATAATAATAATAATAATAATAATAATAATAATAATAATAATAATAATAATAATAATAATAATAATAATAATAATAATAATAATAATAATAATAATAATAATAATAATAATAATAATAATAATAATAATAATAATAATAATAATAATAATAATAATAATAATAATAATAATAATAATAATATAATAATAATAATAATAATAATAATAATAATAATAATAATAATAATAATAATAATAATAATAATAATAATAATAATAATAATAATAATAATAATAATAATAATAATAATAATAATAATAATAATAATAATAATAATAATAATAATAATAATAATAATAATAATAATAATAATAATAATAATAATAATAATAATAATAATAATAATAATAATAATAATAATAATAATAATAATAATAATAATAATAATAATAATAATAATAATAATAATAATAATAATAATAATAATAATAATAATAATAATAATAATAATAATAATAATAATAATAATAATAATAATAATAATAATAATAATAATAATAATAATAATAATAATAATAATAATAATAATAATAATAATAATAATAATAATAATAATAATAATAATAATAATAATAATAATAATAATAATAATAATAATAATAATAATAATAATAATAATAATAATAATAATAATAATAATAATAATAATAATAATAATAATAATAATAATAATAATAATAATAATAATAATAATAATAATAATAATAATAATAATAATAATAATAATAATAATAATAATAATAATAATAATAATAATAATAATAATAATAATAATAATAATAATAATAATAATAATAATAATAATAATAATAATAATAATAATAATAATAATAATAATAATAATAATAATAATAATAATAATAATAATAATAATAATAATAATAATAATAATAATAATAATAATAATAATAATAATAATAATAATAATAATAATAATAATAATAATAATAATAATAATAATAATAATAATAATAATAATAATAATAATAATAATAATAATAATAATAATAATAATAATAATAATAATAATAATAATAATAATAATAATAATAATAATAATAATAATAATAATAATAATAATAATAATAATAATAATAATAATAATAATAATAATAATAATAATAATAATAATAATAATAATAATAATAATAATAATAATAATAATAATAATAATAATAATAATAATAATAATAATAATAATAATAATAATAATAATAATAATAATAATAATAATAATAATAATAATAATAATAATAATAATAATAATAATAATAATAATAATAATAATAATAATAATAATAATAATAATAATAATAATAATAATAATAATAATAATAATAATAATAATAATAATAATAATAATAATAATAATAATAATAATAATAATAATAATAATAATAATAATAATAATAATAATAATAATAATAATAATAATAATAATAATAATAATAATAATAATAATAATAATAATAATAATAATAATAATAATAATAATAATAATAATAATAATAATAATAATAATAATAATAATAATAATAATAATAATAATAATAATAATAATAATAATAATAATAATAATAATAATAATAATAATAATAATAATAATAATAATAATAATAATAATAATATAATAATAATAATAATAATAATAATAATAATAATAATAATAATAATAATAATAATAATAATAATAATAATAATAATAATAATAATAATAATAATAATAATAATAATAATAATAATAATAATAATAATAATAATAATAATAATAATAATAATAATAATAATAATAATAATAATAATAATAATAATAATAATAATAATAATAATAATAATAATAATAATAATAATAATAATAATAATAATAATAATAATAATAATAATAATAATAATAATAATAATAATAATAATAATATAATAATAATAATAATAATAATAATAATAATAATAATAATAATAATAATAATAATAATAATAATAATAATAATAATAATAATAATAATAATAATAATAATAATAATAATAATAATAATAATAATAATAATAATAATAATAATAATAATAATAATAATAATAATAATAATAATAATAATAATAATAATAATAATAATAATAATAATAATAATAATAATAATAATAATAATAATAATAATAATAATAATAATAATAATAATAATAATAATAATAATAATAATAATAATAATAATAATAATAATAATAATAATAATAATAATAATAATAATAATAATAATAATAATAATAATAATAATAATAATAATAATAATAATAATAATAATAATAATAATAATAATAATAATAATAATAATAATAATAATAATAATAATAATAATAATAATAATAATAATAATAATAATAATAATAATAATAATAATAATAATAATAATAATAATAATAATAATAATAATAATAATAATAATAATAATTATTATATAATAATAATAATAATAATAATAATAATAATAATAATAATAATAATAATAATAATAATAATAATAATAATAGTAATAATAATAATAATAATAATAATAATAATAATAATAATAATAATAATAATAATAATAATAATAATAATAATAATAATAATAATAATAATAATAATAATAATAATAATAATAATAATAATAATAATAATAATAATAATAATAATAATAATAATAATAATAATAATAATAATAATAATAATAATAATAATAATAATAATAATAATAATAATAATAATAATAATAATAA